>JAVJAP010000257.1:0-255095 GCA_034770075.1 Aralia elata | reverse complement strand
CGCTGAGTTGCTGGCAGAAGCCATGCAAAATAGACCCCCACCTGTTGGCGAACAGCCAGGACGGCAACCCGCGCAGCATTTGGTTAGTTTCAAAGATTTTAAGCTAGTAGGTGATAAGTGGGTTTTTATACCTATGAATCAGGTCTTGTTAGACTTAAATATTGCGGTTTTTTTTAAGTGTTTTTAGTATTATTTTATTCGTTTTTGTGTTTGTTTATTGTAGGATTGGAGCTGCAGGGGCAAAAGAGTCATTTTGGAGCTTAAAGGGTTAAAATCAGACTTGGTGGCATTTTTGTAAATCTGAGGGCATGACCTAGCGCCAAAGGCGCTAGGAATAACACTACTATAGCGCCAGAGGCGCTAGTGCACGATTTATGTTGCTGTTGTGCGGCTGGATGGAAAAGAAGAAGCCAATTTGGAGGAGGATTGAAGCTATTATTGAAGAGAGAGAGAAGAAAACCCTGAGAAGGAATTGGGAGACTTTTATTATTATTATTCTACTTCTCTAGAGATATAGTTTTTGGAGTTTTACTGTGGATTATTATTGTTCAAGTGCTGGATTTTGATGTGGGTTTGAGCTTACTTTGGATTTTTGTCAACAATTGGGTTTGATCAATCTACTTCTTCTTACTTCAATTTGATTGTTTATTTTCCCTATGTGTAGTTTTGATCCCATAATAGCTTTTGGTTCAGTCATGAACTAATCTCCATTATGGGATTCTAACAGAATTTAATAATGTAGTCTAGTTATAAAAGCCGGAGTGTTGGATTGTTTTGCATATCATAAGAAGTTTCTATCATGATTGTTTTTGCACGTATGAATGTTTTGATCATCATTCGATTTCAGTGCTTGTATGGAATTGAAAAAATAACATATGAGTATGGATTGTAATCATGATAGCTTACGAATATGAGGCTTAATTGGATAGCTTAATATTTTGTGGAATCAGATAGAAATATACGGTTTCACCGTAAGAGTCAAAATAAGGGCTTGTGCTTTAAATCAATATAATTGCAATTTTCACATAGAAATATAGTGATTTTGGTTATAGTGGTGATTATATGGTGTCTATTGATTATGGATACTATGTAAGTAGGTCATAATACATTGACAAATGGTTATGTCTATATCAGTATCCTTGGCTACTTTTCTAAGATATGTGAATTTTCTAATAGGATGGTGGTAATTAGATGAATTATTAAATGAAGTTAGAATCCCATTAATTCCAATTTTGATTTGTTTCAATATTATTTGCATCTTTGGTTGTTAATTTGTTTAGAATTAATTTTGTTACCAAAATTAAGTCATAAGTTTAGGCAAATAAATATAGTAATAGAACTGATGTATAGTGATTTAATTTAGCACTTTCTCTATGGGACGATACCCTACTTCCTCTGTATTACTTGTTGACACATGTATGCTTGCATGAGTTAGAGCTCTTTTACTAAAGATTAAAAAAGAGGCAACAAGTTTTTGGCGCCGTTGCTGGGGAAAGGCGTTTATATTTTTATTATTATCATCAGTTTTAAAGCTATATTGTTTGACTTAGACAAATCTTAATCTTTTCTCATTTCTATTTTTGTTTTTGTTTTGGTTTCAGGTACTTGCAGAATTTTTATGCACACACGATCATCCAACTCAGAATTGACACCAGTACAGGATAATATTGACGGCAGAGGTTGGAAAGCAAGAGTGCGTAGAAATTTACAAGCACAGTTGAAAGGAAACTATACCGAATATGGCGGAAGAACAAAGAGTAAAGCAAAGAGAGGAGCATAAAGCGTTGAGGGATTATTCCATGCCGAATATTAATGGATTGAAGTCTAGCATAGTCATACCGACGATAGTAGCAAATACTTTTGAGATAAAACCTGGCACCAATTCAAATGGTACAGAACTCGGTTCAAGTTTGGGGGGTGCTGCTACAGACGATCCTAATGAGCATCTCTTGAGTTTCTTTTAAATATGAGATTCATTCATGTACTACGGGGTGTCTGAGTATGCCATCCGTCTAAGACTGTTTCCATTCTAATTGAGGGATAGAGCGAGAAGTTGGCTTCATTCTTTGCCTTCAGGATCAATTACTACATGGGAGGAACCTAGCACATAAGTTTTTAGCCAAGTTTTTCCCAATGGCTAAAACTGCAAAAAATGAGGACAACAATCTCTCAATTTGAGCAACAACAGGATGAGTCCTTATACGAGGCCTGGGATAGGTACAAGGAGATGCTAAGGAAGTGTCCGCACCATGGGATGCTAGATTGGATGGTGATCAAACACATTTTATAATGGATTGGGATGGCAGTCGAGGCAGATGGTAGACGCAGCTACAGGAGGAGCTTTAGGGGCGAAGAGCTATGACGAAGCTTATAACCTTATCGAGACTATTATGGGGGGCAAGCAAAATGATTTTCAAAATCCTACAGCCAGAAATGCCACAGCCCAGAGTTGCAGGTTTGTTGGAAGTGGATGCTATTAACCCAGTTGTCAGCACAGATGGCGGCTATGGCAAAGAAAATAGATTCGTTGTCAGAAAGCAAAGCCAAAGTCAGTTGCCCTCATATGCGAGATTTGTGCGGGGTCCATACTCAACAGATTAATGTGCTATCAGCTCGGAGTCGGTGCAGTATGTGAACAGTTATAGGAAAGACCAAGGACAATTTCCAGAAACACATACAACCCCAACAACCGCAAATCATGCCAAAACTTAAGTTGGTCAAATAATCAAGGAAATCAGTAACAACATTTTCAGCAGAATCAACAGTTTCCATCTCAGCCAGCGCAACAACAGTTTGCTCCAAGACCACCGTTTCCACCGGGATTTTCTCAACAACAACAAACATCCTACTTCATATGCACCTCAACAAGAAAAGAAATCAGAAATGGAGGAGATGATGTTGAAGTACATGGCAAATACAGAGGTGATGATCAAAAGCCAAGGCAATAGCTTATTAAAAATCTGGAAACTCAAATGGGGGCAAATGGCAACTATGCTTAACAAACAGGCCCTAGGGTTCATTGCCAAGTAACACAGAGGCAAATCCACGGAGAGAGGGTAAAGAACAGTGTCAGGCCATAACACTAAGATCGGGAAAGCAATATGCAGGAACTGTACCAGGCATTGTAGCACCTAGTTTACAAGGGATGACACTGGGTTTGAAACTGAGAAAGAAATTGAGGCTGAACAGAAAGAGAAGAAGGATGAGTCTGAGTCGCAGCAAGTAGAGAAGGAGAAAGTGAGTTCAGATAAGAAGCCCGTGAATACAGTACCACAAGTTCACCCTCAGGTTCCGTATCCGCAAAGATTGAATAAGCAGAGGGAAGACAATCAGTTCAGGAAAGTTTTTTGGAGGTTTTTAAGAAACTGCAGATCAAACATACCCTTCGCCAGAGGCATTGGAACAAATGCCAAGTTACACAAAGTTTATGAAGGGTATACTGTCAAGGAAGAGAAGATTAGACGAGTTTGAGACAGTGGCCTTGACGGAGGAATGCAGTGCAGTACTTCAGCGTAAACTACCTCCAAAGCTGAAAGATCCGGGCAGTTTCACAATTCCATGTACGATCGGAAAGATGAACTTCAATAAATATTTTGTGTGATCTTGGGGCAAGTATCAACCTGATGCCTTTGTCTGTATTTAGTCAGTTGGGATTGCCGGAGCCAAGGCCAACAAATATTTCTTTGCAGTTAGCTGACAGATCCATCACGTATCCACGAGGGAATAGTGGAGGACGTACTGGTGAAAGTGGACAAATTTATCTTTCCGGCGGACTTCATCATCTTGGATTATTGAGGAGGACAAGAGTATACCAATCATACTGGGGAGACCATTCCTAGCCAACGGGGAGAACTCTGATAGACGTGTAGAAAGGGGAGTTTACAATGCGGGTAACAATGATCATGAGGTGAAGTTTAATGTTTTTAAGGCAATGAAGCTCCCAACCGACGAAGAGGAATGCTTCAGAGTTGACTTGGTGGATAGTATAGTGAATGATGAAGTTGAGAGTTTGTTGGGATATGAACCACTGCAGAAAGTGATTGATTGCTGAAGATTCAGATTTGGAGGATGAAGAATGTGCCGAAACTTGTGCAATATCTGGATACTACTACCAAATTCGGAAAATTCAGAACATCCTGTCGAGCCACTTACGAGAGTTGGAGAGACATCGGTAAAGTTTGAAACTATCATCTTGAGACACCTCCCGAACTTGATCTAAAAACCCACTTCCAGATCATCTCAGGTACACATTTTTAAATAAAGATTCAAAACTACCTATGATTATTTCTTCTGTACTAACATCTTTTCAGGAGGAAAAATTGCTACGAGTGCTTAGAGAGTTCAAATCAGCTATTGGATGGACCATAGCAGATATCAAGGGGATAAACCCTTCGTTTTGCATGCATAAGATCCTGCTGGAAGATGGTAGCAAGCCGACTGTTGAGCAGCCAGAGAAGGCTTAAAATCCGAAAATGAAAGAAGTGGTCAAGAAAGAGGTACTGAAATGGCTGGATGCGGGAATAATCTACCCAATTTCGGACAGTTCATGGGTGAGCCCCGTGCAGTGCGTACCAAAGAAGGGTGGAAATGACCGTTGTCACTAATGAGAATAACGAGCTGATCCCAACGCGAACCGTAATAGGGTGGAGAATCTGCATGGACTACCGCAAGCTTAACAAAGCTACAAGGAAAGGCCATTTTCCACTTCCGTTTATCGATCAGATGTTGGAACAGACTGGCGGGTTATGAGTATTATTTGCCTTCTGGACGGGTATTCAGGCTACAATCAGATTATGATAGCTCCAGAAGACCAGGAAAATACTACTTTTACATGTCCATACGACACTTTTGCCTTCAGAAGGATGTCTTTCGGGTTGTGCAATATTCCAGCCATCTTTTTAGAGATGTATGACAGCAATTTTTTTAGACATGATCGAATAGAATGTTGAGGTATTCATGGACGTTTTCTCGGTATTTGGTGATTCTTTCGATTTTATGCCTTGAAAAATTTGGTGATGGTCTTAAAGAGATGTGTCGAAACAAATCTAGTACTGAATTGGGAGAAAGTGCTATTTTATGGTACAAGAAGGAGTCATACTGGGGCACAAAGTTTCAAAGAAAGGAATTGAGGTGGATAAGGCAAAGCTGGAAAACTATTGAGAATTTAACTCCACCTACATCAGTAAAAGGTTGTCCGCAAGTTTTCTTGGACATGCAGGCTTCTATCTACCGCAGATTCATCAAGGACTTCTCCAAGATAACTAAAACCATTTGTGCAGTTTTATTGGAGAATGATGCACAGTTTTAACTTCGACGAGGCTTGCATGAGGGCATTTGAGCACTTAAAGAAGTAAATTAACTTCAGTGCCAGTTATCACAGCACCAGATTGGGCATTGCCATTTGAGCTGATGTGTGATGCCAGTGATTACGCAGTAGGGGCTGCTTTGGGGCAAAGGAAGGAGAAGATGTTTCATGTGATATACTATGCCAGCAAGACCCTTACGGATGCACAGTTAAATTACACCACCATAGAAAAAGAGTTATTAGCAGTGGTGTAATGCCTTTGATAAATTTCGGTCATATCTGATAGGCACAAAGGTGATAGTGTATACGGATCACTCACTCGGCGATTTGACATTTAGTGGCAAAGAAGGATGCAAAGCCCAGGTTAATCAGGTGGATATTATTATTGCAGGAGTTTGACTTGGAGATCAAGGACAGGAAGGGTACCGAAAACCAAGTGGCAAGGCCACTTGTCCTCGACTAGAGAATTCGAAAAGGGAGATAGACGGCAAAGTTGAAATTAATGAATCCTTTCCCGGATGAGCAGTTGTTTGTGGTGCAAGGGGAGGGTGCCATGGTTTTGCAGACTACGCCGAATTATTTGGTGAGTAAGATGATACCTTCTGACTTGGGGGGGCACCAAAAGAAAAAGTTCCTGCATGATGTTAAAATGGTATATATGGGATGAGCCGTATTTGTTTAAACAGTGTGCGGATCAAATGATAAGAAGGTGTATCCCATATAGTGAGACCGAGGGGATTTTGCAGGATTGCCATTCCGTCTGTATATGGAGGTCACTATGGAGGAGAGAGAACAGCGGCTAGAGTACTACACAAGCAGGATTCTACTGGACGACAATTTTTTAAAGATGCTTACAGTTTCGTCCAGAGGTGTGATAGATGTCAGAGAGTGGGGAAACCATTTCAAAGAGGAATGAAATGCCTTTTGAATAACAATCCTCGAAGTAGAATTTTTCGATGTATGGGGGATTGATTTTCATGGACCCTTTTGTCTCTTCGTGCGGTAATTCTCTACATCTTGCTAGCAGTTGGACTATGTTTCGAAATGGGTAGAAGTGGTTAGCGCTCCCGACAAATGATGCGAAGGTAGTCCTCAAGTTTTTACACCGAAGTATTTTCACCAGATTTGGGACACTGAGGGCCATTATTAGTGATGAAGGTACGCACTTCTGCAACAGACAGTTTATAGCTTTGTTGGCTAAGTATGGGGTGAATCATCGTATTGCTACAGCTTATCACCCACAGACGAACGACCAAGCTGAAGTGTCCAATCGGGAAGTCAAAAGAAATCCCTCGAAAAAAATTGTGAATCCGACGAGGAAAGATTGGGCGTTAAAGCTGGATGATGCTGTGTGGGCATATAGGACTGCTTTACAAAACTCCGTTGGGCATGTCACTGTTTCAGCTTGTTTTATGGAAAAGCTTGTCATCTTCCTATGGAGCTAGAGCATAAGGCATTATTGGGCAATTCGGAAGTTGAACTTTGATTCGAACAGCTGCAGGGGAGAAACGCTTACTCCAAATCAATGAGTTGGAACGAAATTTTGATTACGGGGCATATGAAAAATTCCGAAAGCTGTAACAAGGAGAAGGTGAAGAAATGGCATGATCGTAAGATCCTAGAGAGAACATTTGAACCGGGACAAAGGGTTTTACTTTTCAACTCCAGACTTAAACTTTTTCCCGGGAAGCTGAAATCAAGATGGTCAGGACCATTTCACAGTGAAGACGGTCTTTCCGCATGGTGCAATTGAAGTGTATAATAAATTCCCCGGACCAGTCGTTCAAAGTGAATGGACAGAGGTTGAAGCATTACTTTGGGGATGAGGTGAACAGACAGAAAGTCACCTTAATCCCTTTCTGTGACATGAGATTCAGAGACAGTCAAGCTAATTGACTATAACTTAGCGCTATCTGGGAGGCAACCCAGCGTTTTAGTTTTCTGTTTTTCTTTTGTTTAAGTCAATTATTTTGTTTTAAAAAAAAATGAAAAATGGGTTTTTTTGTAACTAATTTTTGGATTTGGGTTGATTTGTGTGCAGGTAGACAGCTAGAATTGGGGAAAAAAATTGGCTAAGTATGCATGTCAACGCCTAAAGCGTCCCACAAGTCATAAAAACCGGCGCTAGAGGCGTACAAATGGGGTCCAAGTTTCTGTATACCAGCGCTCTAGGCGCTCGACAACATGCATCATCAGCGTCGGTGGCGCTAAGAAACGGACGAGGCTACTGGACATCAGCGCTTAAAGTGCCCAACTCTTCACTAAAGTCAGCGCTAGAGGCACTCAACTCGGCAACAGCTACTGCAAGCAAGCCGCTGGCAGCGCTCGAACCCTCACATACCAAGCGCCAACAGCGCTACCCCAAACCAATAGTTACTGCAAGATAGCGCCCAGAAGCGCCCAAAACCAACACAACCCATAGCGCCTGAGGCGCTCGGTAGGTGAAATTGAAAATAAGAAAAAAAAAGTTAAAAACCCTAAGTTGGGCTAAAGAAGGATTTCATACCAAAAAACTCAAGATTTTCTTCTTCTTGCTGCCTTCAAGTTGCCGCTATTCTCATTGTTGCCAAGTAAAGTCACATTCTCTCCTAACCAAACACCAACAAGCCGACATCCACACTACCCATTGACGACACACAACTTTTGCAACCAAGGAACTTTCTTCTCATAGCTAAAAAGGATTGAATCTACTACTACACATGGGTACTTTCAATTTCAAGTAAGTTTTGCATGATTGCGCAATTAGAACTTGAAATTATTGGCTAGAGATTGAATTGCTAGTATTTGGAGTAAATTCTTTGTTTTAATTGTGAACCCAATTGAGTTTGTGTTGGCTCAATTGGGATTGGGTTAAAGCTTCAATTTTCTATCTATATGTTTGCGATTTGTGGGAGATTACATTGTGGCAAGATTGGGTTATTCTAAGTTTGGGGGAAACATTGTCTAAGGGTTTTTAAAGTGTGCCTACCAAGTGCTCGACAGTTTGCCCCAACGAAGTTTTGAGTTGTTTTGGGTTTTGATTGTGCTTAAGTGATTATTCATGGCTCCCAAAAGACATAGAGGGGAAAGCTCAGGTTCGTCAGCTGCTGTTAAGTATGATAAGAAAAAGTTTGTTAGCCCTCAAGCGTACGACATGTATAAAAATTGGTCGTCAGGGAAGTCCCTAATTCCTGAGCGCAGGTTGTTACCGATTGAGCGGGTAGATGGGGAATTAGCTAACATGATACGCAGTCGGAATTGGATGACATTTACAGCGCAACCTGAGCCAGCTGCAGTTAATATTGTAAAAGAATTCTATGCCAATGCTAAAGAAGCCAATGGGAATTTGGTGATGGTTCGTGGTAAGGAAGTAAATGTGGGGCGAAAAGCAATCAACACGTATTATGGGTTACAAAAGATTCACAGTGACAGATATACGAAATACATGCAACAGGATTTGGACTATTCTGAGATCATAGCAGCCCTCTGTGAGCCAGGGACAAAATGGAAGTTGACTGACCAACAAAAAGCCGTGCACTTCCCTTCATCCAAGTTGAGCAGATATGGTAAAGCGTGGCATGCTTTTATTTGTGCTAAGTTGATGTCGTGCCGCCATATGAGCGATATGATTAATCAGCGGGCGGCGCTATTGTTTTGCATAGCCACAGGAAAGACAGTGGATATTGGGGATGTGATACATGAATCTATTGTGCACGGGCTTGAGGGTTGCACCACAGGTGGATTGCCTTATCCTTCATTGATCACAGATTTATGCCGTCGTGCTGGGGTCCAATGGGATAAAGATGAACTAATGCAGGCCCCATTGTCTCCAATTGATCATGCTACGATGGTACGGTACAGAGTATGAGGTGGAGGTGAATCGCACCCGAGGGGCTTAGGCTTCATTATACCACAACCGCAGCCGCAGGATCAGCCACCACCTGTTGAGGATCTGGTTCACGCCCCCAATGTAGTTGAGACTATCCGACAGGACCTCCGGCACCATACTAGATGGATAGACTTAGTGGCAGGACAGATTCAGAGGGGTTTTGATCGCATGACTCGTCAGCAGAGTCGACTTGCTCAACGCCAAGGAGAGATCTATGCTTACAATGTTAATTGTTCTACAGCATTGGCGGATATGTTTGGGCGGTTGAATCCTTATGCAGGGCCATTTCAGTTTACACCAGCTCCTCCTCTTTCTATTTACCCAACACCTGACTCGCCTCTTGATGCAGATGATGATGATGATGATGATGATGCTGATGGCAGTGATGACGAGTAGCATTTTCATCAGGGGAGTCCTCTGTTCTTAATTTCTTATTATTTCTCAATGAGGACATTGTTCAATTCAGTTTGGGGGGTAGTTTTATGTTTTCATGCATATAGATTGTTTTGCATCATTGTGTTTATACTTGTTGCATGATAGTTGCATTTTAGGGTGTGTCAAGCATTTAGTTGCATGAATCAGATAACAAATGACATAGTTGAACCATTGTAGCCAATGATAAGATTCTAGTGTTAAGTAAAAAGCTTGCTAATGATTGGAATCTAGTGTTGAGCGATAACTTGAACGGGGAAGTCAAATCTGCTTGTCTGAAGTTCATGTTAACAAGGAAAGCATTTAGTCAACTATTTAATCAATGTGATTCAAATTCTTATATAATCAGCGTTTGGTGAGGAACTTGGGAATACAATGTGATAATATCAGTGAAACATCTATGAAGGCTCTAGTAAGCAAGAAATAAGTTTGGGGGAGTTCTAAAAAAAAAGAAAAACTTTATTGGCTAGTTTAGTTTCGTGGCCATTTCTACTTGAGTAATTAGATCCTTAGGGGTGTCTTGACACCTAATGCCCTAAAGCCAACTGGTTTGGGAGTCACTGGTTGAAAGCTCGTTACATGGGTAGTTTTGATAAGCCTAAGGAAACTAGACATTGCACATGCCAAGTAAAAAAAAAGAAAAAAAGAAGCGAGATGGAGCGTAAAACGCACTCGTAAATGAAGAAAACATGTCGTAATTCCCCTTGTGTTAATTAAATGTTTACATGAGTCGGATTAGTTGTTTTACTAATGGAGATGTGTAAAAATTAAGTGACTTTCTTAGATGTTGATTATATGAGTAATTTGGGTTGTGACTGGTTATAACAGTTGATACACACTCACACAGCATGAATGATGACAAGCATGGTTTGATTAATCAGTTTGAGTTGGAGTTGTACATTCGATAGTGGGTTGAAATTGTTTTATGGATATTTGAGGCCTGATATGGTTTACTATGTTGTTTTAGTTATTTGATTCGTTTGTATTATAGTTAGTTTGCATTTTTCATGTTGGTATTATTGCATTACTTGGGGACAAGCAATTGGTTAAGTTTGGGGGTATTTGATGAGTGGGTTTTATACCTACGAATCAGGTCTTGTTAGACTTAAATATTGCGGTCTTTAAGTGTTTTTAGTATTGTTTTATTCGTTTTTGTGTTTGTTTATTGTAGGATTGGAGCTGGAGGGGCAAAAGAGTCATTTTGGAGCTTAAAGGGTTAAAATCAGACTTGGTGGCATTTTTGTAAATCTGAGGGCATGACCTAGCGCCAGAAGCGCTAGGAATAACACTACTATAGCGCCAGAGGCGCTAGTGCACGATTTATGTTGCTGATGTGCGGCTGGATGGAAAAGAAGAAGCTAATTTGGAGGAGGATTGAAGCTATTATTGAAGAGAGAGAGAAGGAAACCCTGAGAAGGAATTGGGAGACTTTTATTATTATTATTCTACTTCTCTAGAGATATAGTTTTTGGAGTTTTACTGTGGATTATTATTGTTCAAGTGCTGGATTTTGATGTGGGTTTGAGCTTACTTTGGATTTTTGTCAACAATTGGGTTTGATCAATCTACTTCTTTTTACTTCAATTGATTGTTTATTTTCCTATGTGTAGTTTTGATCCCATAATGGCTTTTGGTTCAGTCATGAACTAATCTCCATTATGGGATTCTAACGGAATTTAATATGTAGTCTAGTTATAAGCCGGAGTGTTGGATTGTTTTGCATATCATAAGAAGTTTCTATCATGATTGTTTTGCACGTATGAATGTTTGATCACCATTCGATTTCAGTGCTTGTATGGAATTGAAAAATAACATATGAGTATGGATTGTAATCATGATAGCTTACGAATATGAGGCTTAATTGGATAGCTTAATATTTTGTGAATCAGATAGAAATATACTGTTTCACCGTAAGAGTCAAAATAAGGGCTTGTGCTTTAAATCAATATAATTGCAATTTCACATAGAAATATAGTGATTTTGGTTATAGTGGTGATTACATGGTGTCTATTGATTATGGATACTATGTAAGTAGGTCATAATACATTGACAAATGGTTATGTCTATATCAGTGTCCTTGGCTACTTTTCTGAGATATGTGAATTTTCTAATAGGATGGTGGTAATTAGATGAATTATTAAATGAAGTTAGAATCCCATTAATTTCAGTACTAGATTTGTTTCAATATTATTTGCATCTTTGGTTGTTAATTTGTTTAGAATTAATTTTGTTACCAAAATCAAGTCATAAGTTTAGGCAAATAAATATAGTGATAGAATTGATGCATAGTGATTTAATTTAGCACTTTCTCTGTGGGACGATACCTTACTTCCTCTGTATTACTTGTTGACACATGTATGCTTGCATGAGTTAGAGCTCTTTTACTAAAGATTAAAAAAGAGGCAACAGTAGGACCTCCCGAGTTTAAGGGAACACTAGACCCGATTGAAGCCCAAACCTGGATCGAAAAAATAGAAAAAGTGTTCGAGGTGACAAGGGTGGCCGAAGAACAGAAGACAGGGTTCGCCACTTTTATAATGAAAGGTGAAGCGAACTATTGGTGGAAGGCCAACAAAAGCTGTGCTGGAGATGGTGTGATACCATGGGATCGTTTTAAGGAACTGTTCTTCGAGAACTATTTCCCAGAGAGTATGCAGCAAAACATGGAGGTGAAGTTTCTGGAGTTCAAGTAGGGGAGCATGTCAGTTACAGAGTATGCGGCTAAATTTAATGAGTTAGCCCGATTTGCACCTCACCAAGTAGACACTGAAGCCAGAAAGGCAAGGAGATTTGAATTAGGCCTAAAACCGTGGGTGTACAGTAGGGTGGCAGTTTTAAGGATTGACACATTTTCTACGCTGTTGGAAAGGGCCATCGTCGTCGAAGGAGGCAACAAGGCTTTATCAAAGTTTAATCAAGATAAAAAGAAGGGTCACGAAGGAAACAAGGGAGGAAGCAGGGTGGGAAGTAACTCGAATAAAAGAAAATGGAGTGATAGCCAATCTTCTGGTGGCAACAAGTCTAGAGGAGAGGTTAAGAAGGGTAATAAGTGTAATAATTGTGGAAAGAATCACTCGGGGGAGTGTCTGAAGGGCAAAGGAATTTGCTACAACTGTGGGCAACGGGGGCACCTTGCTCCTCAGTGCCCAAAGGGAAAGAAGGAAGGATGTTTCTCATGTGGGGCATTAGATCATAAAATTAAGGATTGCCCAAAAAGGAAGGGGGATGCAACAAGTGGCAACAGGAACAACAACAACAACAGGCTGGGCATTGGAGGGCCAGCTAGCCAAACCAACAGACCAACGACACGTACTTTCAACATGACCGTACAAGATGCGGTGGAGTCAAAGGACGTGGTTTCATGTATTGTTTCGATCAATAATATCAGTGCATATGTATTATTTGATTCGGGTTCTACCTATTCGTTTGTGTCAGATGAATTTGCTAAGCGGTTAAACTTACCTCGTGAGAAATTAGAGAATCTAATGAATGTGAAAGTAGCTAATAAGAAAGTTATTCCTGTAGAACATATTCATAGAAATTGCTATGATGAAATATGAGGATATAATTTGGGCGTAAATTTTGATTCCGATACGACTAGGAGAATTTGACGTTATCCTTGGAATGGATTGGTTGTCTAATCATGGAGCTGTGATTGACTGCCAGAAGAAATGTATACACCTGAAGACTCCAGATAAGTCGAGGGTTGTATTCTATGGAAGTAAATCGCCTAGGCAATCTCGTTGTTTGACGATAATGCAAGCAAGGAGATTGCTCAGAAAAGGTTGCATAGGCTATCTGGCTCACGTGATTGATACTCAGAGAGTAGGGGGCGAAATGAGATAGATACCTATAGTAAGGGAATTTTCAGATGTTTTCCCAGATGAATTACCAGGTTTACCATCGGACAGAGAGGTCGAGTTCGTAATCGATTTAGTACCAGGGACAACACCGATATTGAAGGCACCGTACAGGATGACACCGGTGGAGATGAAAGAGTTGATGGTTCAACTGTAGGAGTTGCTAGATAAGGGATATATTCGCCCAAGTGTATCTCCGTGGGGAGCGCCAGTTCTGTTCGTAAAGAATAAGGATGTCTCGTTAAGGCTCTGTATCGACTACAGGGAATTGAACAAGGTTACCATTAAGAACAAGTATCCGCTGCCCATAATTGATAATTTGTTTGACCAATTGAAGGGAGCGAAATACTTTTCTCGAAGATTGACTTGAGGACGGGATATCACTAACTGAAGGTGAGGCAGGAGGATATTCCAAAGACAGCATTCAGAACTCGATATGGACACTTTGAGTTTTTGGTGATGTCGTTTGGGCTAACGAATGCACCAGCAACATTTATAGATATGATGAATAGAGTGTTCAAACAATACCTGGATAAATTTGTTATCGTTTTCATAGATGACATTCTAGTCTACTCAAAGACGGGGGAGGAACACGTCGAGCATTTGAGGATAGCCCTGGAAACGCTGAGAAGGGAGAAGCTATATGCAAAGTTTTCCAAGTGTGAAATTTGGTTACAAAGGGTGCAATTTTTGGGGCACGTAATTAACAAGGATGGTGTATCAGTGGATCCTGCGAAGGTGGAAGTAGTAATAAACTGGGAACAACCAAAGACGCCAACAGAAGTTCGAAGTTTCTTGGGATTAGCGGGTTACTATCGGAGGTTTATTCAGAACTTTTCAAAGATAGCGACACCGTTGACAAATTTGACAAGGAAGACTGTGAAGTTTGTATAGACGGATAAGTGCGAAGAGAGTTTCTTGGAGTTGAAGAAGAAACTTAGTGAAGTACCTGTGTTATCACTGCCAGATAATACAGGGGGATTTGTGGTGTACAGTGATGCGTCACACAAAGGCCTTGGGTGCGTATTAATGCAGCATGGGAAGGTCATTGCGTACGCGTCACGACAGCTGAAGGACTATAAGAAGGGGTATCCGACTCATGACCTGGAACTAGAGGCAGTGATGTTTGCTCTGAAGATTTGGAGGCACTATCTGTATGGGGAGAAGTGTGAGATATACACAGACCACAAAAGTCTAAAGTATATCTTCACTCAAAAGGAGCTAAATATGAGGCAGCGGCGATGGCTGGAATTGATCAAGGAGTACGATTGTGAGATTCTATACCATCCCGGTAAAGCCAATGTAGTAGCTGATGCTCTAAATAGGAAGGGCAGAGATAAGTTAATGATGCTGACAGCTCAAGAAGAACTGATAAACGAGATGGAAAGACTGGAGTTGGAAATCAAGTATCCGAAAGAGGCAGACGAGAAACTATTCGCAGTGGAGGCGAGTCCGACTTTACTAGACAAGGTAAAGGAGGCTCAAGGAAGGGATGATCAATGCGTTACCATGAGGGAGAGAATCTCTGAAGGAGAGGACCTAAAGTACAAAAATTGATAGCACGGGACTGCTAAGATTTGAAGGGAGGATCTGGATACCGATGGTTCCAAAGTTGAGAGAAGAGATTTTGCAGGAAGCTCATTCTACGAAGTATTCGATACACCCTGGTAGTACCAAGATGTATCAGGATTTGCGTTAGCACTTCTGGTGGCCGAACATGAAGAGGGAGGTCGCATAATGTGTTGGACGGTGTTTGACATGTCAAAGGGTAAAAGCAGAACATCAGAAACCGGGTGGACTGCTACAACCACTGGAGATCCTGAAGTGGAAGTGGGAGCATATCACGATGGTTTTTGTGACGGGGCATCCACCGACTCAGAAGGGTTACGACGCGATCTGGGTGATCGTGGATCATTTAACTAAGTCTGCACATTTTCTACCGATCACGATAATGTACAATCTGGAGCAGCTAGTGAAGTTATATGTGAAAGAAATTGTGTCGCGACATGGGGTGCCGGTATCTATTGTATCTGATAGAGATCCGCGTTTCACGTCGAATTTTTGGAAGAGCTTGCAAGAAAGGTTGGGAACCCAGTTGAGATTGAGTATGGCGTATCATCCTCAAACGGACGGGCAAAGCGAACGAACAATTCAGACGCTGGAGGACATGCTTAGAGCATGTGTGATAGATTTTAAAGGCAGCTGGGATGATCACCTACCATTGGTGGAGTTTGCCCACAATAACAATTATCATGCAAGTATTGGCATGCCACTATATGAAGCATTATACGGAAGGCAGTGTCGAACACCTCTTTGTTGGGATGAAGTTAGTGAACGGAGACTATTGGGGCCTGAATTGGTGCAATAACCCGTGGATGTCATCAAAGTGATCAGAGCTCGATTGGTAGCGGCTCAGGATAGGCTGAAGAAATATGCTGATTTGTATCGTCAAAAGCGAGACTTTGAAGTTGGCAATTTTGTATTTTTTAAGGTATCTCCCTGGAAAGGGAAGATCAGATTTGGGAAGAAGGGGAAATTGAGTCCCCGGTTCGTCAGACCTTTTGAAATTTTAAAGAGAATAGGTGAAATGGCGTACGAGGTAGCTTTACCTCCTGAACTCGAGCACATTCATAATGTGTTTCACGTTTCTGTGTTACGACCATATAAACCCGACTATAAGCATGTGATTTCCTATGAACCGATTCAAGTTGAGCGAGACTTGTCATATGAAGAGATTCCTATCCAAATATTAGATAGGAAAGAGCAGACGTTAAGAAACAAGGTCATTCATTCAGTCAAAGTCCTTTGGAGGAACCACACGGCTGAAGAAATTACGTGGGAACTGGAAGAGAAGATAAGGAACAATTATCCGCATCTTTTTGAGTGAACCTATGTTAAGTTTTCCGTACCTAGATTGTAATTATGGGGACATAATTCTTATAGGGGGAGGATGTAACGACCGGGAATTCTGGATTTGCCTTGTAATTCGAATTTTTGAATATTAATGAATATATTATATTTTATTAATATTATTTTTGTGTTGCATGTTTAAAGGTTGTGTGATAACCTGGATTATGTGAATGCATGAAATTTTACGTGTTATAGTTTTGTTTAAGTGAATAATTGATTTCGCGTAGCGTCGCTAAATCACTATTTACGAGGCACGTTTCCCGAGGCACTATTTATGCCATAATATTTTTGTATTTTTCGATTTTAATAAATTTCATTAATGCGTGTATGTGAACGAATAATTTTTCCAAGCGTCAAAAATTTTATTTGAGCTGATACGTGATTTTATCCGTATCCGAAATGTATATTATGGGTGTTCTGAATAAATGAACAAATCCCATAATAATTATTTTTACCCATCCCAATATTTATGGTAATACCCATTTTAATTATGGGTAGAGTTATTTAGCAAATTGGGTACAAAAATGAGAGTTTTCGGATAAACTTTTGGTGTATTTGTGTATTTATTTTTGCATGTTACTCCAAGAGGGAACCAACCAACCATTTTGGACCAATCAAATGAGAGAGTAGAGAGAGTGGTCGGGCAAGCCTTGCATTTGTTGGACAAAATGTATTGAGCAACCAAGTCCCATTTTATCCCTCCCGAAGCCACTCCCTCCATTTCTCCCAATCCATTCCTTCTCTCCCATTCCATCTGCAGAAAATAGAAGGAAAAAGAGAGAGAGAGAGAGAGAGAGAGAGAGCTGCAGGCCATCAGAAGGAAGGAGGAAGAAGAAGAGAGTTGCCGGAGAAGAAGAAGAAAGAAGGAAGAAGAAGAAGGTGCGGGTGGAGGAAGAAGAGAAGCAAGGAGAAACCCTCAAAACCAAGCCTAGCCGAGTTCCTTAGCATCAAGAAGGATTTGCAGAGGTAAAACACCAACCAAAATCCTTTCCATTCGATTATTGTTAAGATTTTTGAGTTTTTCTTAGTTTTGAGCTCTTAAGCTTGTGGAACTGATTTATGGCGATTCTTGATGTTGTTGTTTGTTATGATTGTTTGTAAATGTTGTTAAGAGATTATGTAAGCCATTAATAACATCAAAGTGGAACAAATCCGTACCTTTGCTTAATGGAGGAAGAACAATGGACTTTGGACATGAACTTGGACTGTTTGGACTTTTAGAGGACTATAGAGCTATGATTCCGTGTTTGTTAAATTTATTTGTTGTTATGGTATTGTAGTTCCATGGGTTACGAAACTAACCCAGTTGAAATGGAGTAAAAAGGTGTTAAAACAAAGATTTGGTGATGATTTTGGTGAAGAACACTTAGAACACTCAAAAATAGAGCATAAGTTGATACTTTGGCCTAAGATTTGGCCATGTTAATATTAATGGGTAGCTCTAAATTTTTGATATGTTGTAGCTCTATGTCTTAGTAGTCCATAGAGTCCGAAATGGACCAATTTGAACGTGTATAGAAGGAGATATGAAGATCGAAATGAAAAGAGGTTGAAGTCGCAAAGCTGGTGAAAATGCTCACCTGGGATACAGCCGGTTGAGCGCGGGCCGCGCTCATGGTAAGGCCATTTGAGAGCGGGCCGCGCTGGGGCTGCAGTTGGCTAGACAATTTTGACACCCTTTACTAAAATAGACATAACTTTCTCATACGAACTCGGATTGAGATGATTCAAGATGATCTAGAACGAGAAAGAGTAGACCTACAACTTTCATTTAATAAGTTTTAATATTTGAGGTTGGAAAAAATTCCTAAATTGGCTATCTTTAGGACTGTTGTGCAGTTAGAGACAATCGGAAAGCGTCGAACATGCGCGTGTGCAGCGTGCAATGTTTTCGACGCTAAGTTATGATAATCTAAGTTCTAAATCATGAATGTTATGAATTATAATTGTACTTAGCATTAATCAATGAGTATTAGATAAATCGAATGGGCATGCTAAGCGTACGCAAACGCGTGTCGCTTGGGCATTCGGATAGGCAAGGTTGGTGTACGGACATGCAAGCTTCGTAACGCCGTAACTAGTATGTATAATCTTGTTTAATAATATATTTCTAATAAGAATGAAACATTATAGAGTAGTATAAACCAATATTTGGTATCCGTTATGTCACTAACTATTATGTGAATATGTACTTATATGTGTAGGATAATTGAAGAGCGTGTATTATAATTTTGTAGCAGACGCTCGAGGCAAGTTTCCTAACCCGTACAACTTTTATTATTATGCGAGTTTATTCTTATGAATTGCAAGTTTCTTAAACTTACTCAACCTTTACAATTGGGCAAGTTTCCTATCTTATACAAATGCTGTATATTGGGCAAGTTTTCTTTTCTTATCCTAACGCAAATTATTATTGAGCAGGTTCTATCTTACTCAATTTATTTATTGAGCAAGTATTCTATATTATTGTAAGTTTCGTAACTCAGACACGAGTTATTACTTTCAAATGATATTAGTGGATTAATTATTATCAATTATTCCACATTAGAAATAATTATTGATATTCGCACCTTGTGCATTTGAATTCATGATTTGTTGTTGGGCTGTGAAATGTTTAAGTTCTTCATTTCATGAACTGTTTAAGAAATAGTCTACGCTATTAGTTTCGGCTAGACATGTGCAGGTTAATATTCGTAAAAGCTATCCACACCAGTAGTTGGTACGGATTCTTGGACTGAGAGAGTGTTGTCCGATTTGTATATGAACAATTTACGCGCAAGTATACGCGGTCAACAAGTAATAAAGAGTAAGTAAAGTATCGATCCCACGAGGAATTATTACTAATGTTTTCCAAGTATTAACCTTTTATCATCTCAATCTTATCTGAACTAATGATTTTCTGTCTTTTTGGTGGTTTGGATTAATAAAGATAACATTAATAAAAGAACAATAGAAAGCTTTAAAGATAATGAAGATATGAGATTATAATTTCTCCTATTGATTCATCTACCTCAACACACTTCCTGTTAAACCAAATTAATAATCACAGATTGTTAGTCGAGAACACGAAAGTGAGACAAGGCCATCTTTCGATGTACCAAGTCCATATCATATATAATCCACAAATGATAGAATAAACACGAACACCCACATTACCTAAACCACTATATGTCTATGTGATTTACAAATAAATAGGGTTTAAGCTCAAGCTCTCAAATGACTACAAGCGGTGCTTCGGTATATGTCTATCCTAAGCACAAATCATACATTCCAACGCCATGTAGAACATACAAACACATGCTATTATAATTAGATCTAAACCCATAATCCGTTTCTCAATTTCATATGGATTATCATGGTAATTGCTAGCTAGGCAATTAAGCAATTGAACACAAATCATAATAGACAATCCATGAATAGCTAATAAGACTAATAAGGAAGCATAGCAAAGTAAACTACACAACAAGATCCATTATAATCCCAAAATAGAGTTTAGTTCATGGTAACTACAAATAACATCATATTCAATTTATACATCATGTTGGATACAAAAATAGAAAGGAAACTAGGGATAAAACCACTTTTGTAGATTTTCATATGATGTTTGATGGGTTGAAGATGAACACTAGCTTCTCCTCCTTGATTTTGCAATCCTTGATGTTTTTGCTCTTTGGCTTTGCTTGATGTAGCTTGATTTTAGCACTTTGGCCCTCTAATTGGATGTATTTGGTAGCTTCCTCTCTCTAAATTTGCTGATTTCTCCCTCCTCTAATGCCTATTTCGTGCCTTTAACAGCTGCTATAAGTCCCTGGATGCCCTAACCTAGCTTAGCACCTCCAAAATGACCAAAAAACCCAAAAACTCTGCTGCTGTCCGCGACGAGCTCGCCCCGGCGAGCTTTTTGGCCTAAGAATTCTCGCCCCGGCGAGCTCTCGCCGCGGCGAGGAAATTGTGTAGGAAATTCCCGCCCCGGCGAGCTCTGGAAAAATGACCATAACTTCTTCGTTCGAACTCGGATTAAGGCGATTAAGTAGGCTATGGAAAGCTAAGAAGTAGCTCTACAACCTTTATAACTGGAGCTCGTTGAGATAATGGCCGGAGAAAGGTTCAAATTGAGCCCGAAGCAACTGCTGTGTAAAAGTCATGCAGAATCCGATGGTAAAATGACTATAACTCTCTCATACGAACTTCAAATGGGATGATTCCGGATGTTCGGGAAAGCTAAGATCAAAATCTACAACTTTCATTCTTTGAGTTTTGAGAGATTCGGATTGCATCATGGGTCAAATGGAGAAACAAGCAGCGGGAATGCCAAAATCGCGCCGAAAACGCATTGATCCCTAGGGCCTTTATTTCAATACCTACAAAACAACGTAAAAACACATAAAAACACACAAATACATATAAAAGTAATACAAAACTATATTACACAACAATAAGATGAAAACACATAAAACCAAACGAAATAGCTAAAGACTTACAAATTATTAAAGTTAAAAGTACCCAATTTGTGTATATAAAACACACTTATCAGAGAGCAACCCTTATTAGGGGATTATAATGTGTCGGTTATTCGATGCAATCAGAGTTCAATTTTATGCATATACATAGGGTACGAGAGGCTGATCCCCTCAAGTACTACTGACGGGCCAGTTTTTAAAAGAGTCAGTTGAAAGATTGATTCTTCGGGCCAAAAAGTTCATGGTTTGTTTGGACCACTCAGTAGTAAATAATCAATATTCATTATTTCATTTGAACTTTGGTTATATTGTCATCTATTTCTTCAATGTTCTTAAATTGTTGAACTATGCGATTATTATTCTCATTCATTCATGATATATCCTCTTTATTCATTTTAAACTTATTGAGCAAAGTAGTTGCTCCCCTTGCTATATCATGAACCTATTGCAATTAAGCTGGAGAGTTCTAAAGCGGACAAAGGCAAAGGAAAGCTTAAGGAATAGTTATATGTACTATCCCATTATGTAATAGTGGAAATTATTAATGTATTCTGTGATGTATTTATTTAAGGTTATAGACCTTGGGACCGTAGTAAACCTTTTGTAATGAACAATATATGTTTATTTATTCCGCATTAGTTGATTTATGTTATTTAGAGGTGTATGGATGTACTTTATCGTGAGCACTAAATTCGAGGTATTGGTACCTGAATTTGGGGGTGTCACAGGTTCCAGCCAGCTCAACCACAGTACCAACCGAGACAAGCCACACCTGCAAATTTGGGAACATCTTTTGAAGACATGTTTAAGGCTTTCATGACTAACACACAGCAGTTTCAACAAGAGACAAGAGCTTCCATTCATAATTTGGAAAATCAAATGAGCCAACTTGCTACTACAGTGGCTCGTTTGGATTCTCAGGGTTTAGGGAAGCTACCTGCACAAACTGTTGTTAATCCGAGGGAAAATGCTAGTGCGATTACATTAAGAAGTGGAAAAGAGTTGGAAGCACCCAAGGCAGTCGCTGAATTTGAAAATGAGAAAGTTAAGGAAGAAAGTGAAACACTGAAGGTAAATTCTAACATCTATTCCGGTTAGTACTAAGCCATTTCCTTTTCCTCCTAGGAATCCTAAGACTTCAAGGAAAGATGAGCAAGAGAAGGAAATTCTGGAAACCTTTAGGAAGGTAGAGGTGAATATCTCTCTTTTGGATGCAATAAAATAATTGCCCATGTATGCCAAGTGTTTAAAAGAATTGTGCACTAACAAAAGGAAATTGAAAAATGATGAAAAAGTCACTGTAGGTGAAAATGTGTCAGCAGTTTTACAAAGAAAAATGCCCCCTAAATGTAAAGATCTAGGCATGTTTACAATTCCGTATAGAATAGGCAATACCAGATTTGAGAAAGCCATGCTAGATCTCGGAGCTTTAATAAATGTCATGCCATTATCTGTATTTGTTTCTTTGAATCTAGGATCTTTAAAACAAACTGGTGTTTTTATTCAACTTGCAGATCGTACTAACACTTACCCCCAAAGGGTAATTGAGGATGTCTTGGTGCAGGTGAACAAACTAATCTTTCCTGCAGATTTTTACATAGTGGATATGGAGGATGATAGATCTTCAAATCCCTCACATATCTTGTTAGGGAGACCACTCTTGAAAACAACAAGGATAATGATCGATGTGCACAATGGGACCTTAACCATTGAATTCGATGGGGGAAAAGATTCAATTTAACATATATGATGCTATGAGGTACCCTAGTGATGTTAATCATATTTTTGCTATTGACACCATTAATTTTGTAGTGCAGGGATCTTTTGAACACATACATAAGGAAAGCTTGGAGATGTTTGGACTTGGATAAAGGAGGAGAGTTTGACCAGAATCAGGAAGTGAAGGAACTTGTGGCTGCATTGCACTCTTTACCAAAATTCACAGATAAGTATGCAGTTAAATCAATTCAATTACCTATTTCTCGTCAAAAACTGTTACCATCTGTGGAACAAGCTCCAATCTTAGAATTGAAACCATTACCTGCACACTTGAAATATACGTATTTAGGGATTAATGAAACTTTACCTGTGATTATTGCTAGTAATCTAACCAAAGTGCAGAAAGATAAACTATTAAGGGTCTTAAGGGACCACGCTACAGTCTTTGGTTGGACAGTAGCAGATATCAAAGGTATTAGTCCAGCAATGTGCATGCATAGGATTTTGTTAGAAGACGGAGCGAAACCTACAAGAGAAGCACAAAGAAGGCTGAATCCACCCATGATGGAGGTAGTGAAAAAAGAGGTGCTCAAATTGCTTGATGCAGGTATTATCTACTGTGATGCCCCCAAATCTCTACACTCCCCTGTAGCAGATCTGGTGCTCACGTGAAACTATACAACTATAAATATTCAATAAAATATGACTTCTATCTATCCAAGGTTCACAGTATCCCATAACAGGTACTAGTTCCGGCCAGAACGTTGTCTGTGTTTGGATACCCTCACTTGGATGTATAGATTCATATCTAATGAATACCTCTTTCATATCTATATTCCCTATCTATCTGACATTCACAGTATTAATGATAAGATTGTCCATAGAACTGAGGGGCGCATTCCGGTAAAGATGACACCTTACCGGCGCTCATTAAGTGTAACCCCAGAGCTTTTAGAACTTTCGCATCATTTAAATACCCTCATTCAGATGTATAGTTTGTATAGATACTGTATCTAACTTAGTACAACTATGCTAAATAAAATAAAGATCAGAGTATAACGCAATCGATGAAATAAAGGATCATAATATATTACATATCATTTGGTTCGATTACATTGTTCTCAATACTAAGTTATTACAACAAAAGCCTTTAAAAGACTTATATTATTCAAAAGCAGTTAATAAAACTAGTAAATATGTCCTTTTCCTTTATCTGTCCCAGAAGTGCCAGGGATATCATTTAAAGCTGCAAAAGAAGATACGCGCAAGAATGAGCTACAAATGCTCAGCAAGTTCATTTAAAAATATAAACACAGTGTGTTTGATTTGAAAGATGTCAGGTGATGTATAATTGATACTGAGGGTTCTGTACCGGAACCATATATTTCAATTTGTTCTGTCAGTCTTCAATGACTTAGAACCTTTTGAGTTCGGATATCTGGTAGGTGATCAGCCTCACCAATATCCTAGGAGTATGTATATCATCCTACTACATTTTTGGTCAATTTAAGTTAATTGCCAATTTTGGTCAATTCATTTAATTTCCAATTTAAACCTTATTTGAAGGTTTGTCGGACCACCTTTCATCCACGGTGTCCCTTTTACTCAGTATAGATGTCGTACTAAAACAATTTGGTTTGACACAACAATTTTAAGCTCAAACAGTCAATAAATGATTCATTTCTTAAGTTATGCTGAACAAATAGCAATAACTTCATAACAATTGATAGCAAGACATAAAAGAATTGCTTAAATGTAACAAGGTTCGGAGACTTGCCTTAGCGTAGTTTCGTTAAAATTTAAGACAGTTGGTCAACGTACGTAGTCTACGTATACCAATAATAAGCGTTAGCACGTATATAAACATGTATTACGCTAATCTAGGCAAGTTTTATTAAGGTTCGACGTCGATTCGGTATCTCGGTCATGTCCTTAATCAATTAAACACATAGGTTGTTCGATAAAACTTCATTTGGAAGCTTAATTATTAGTATAAATAATTTATTTATTATTTATAACATTTTTAGAAGCTTGGTATTATTTTTAAATAATTTTCAGAAGCTTGGAAGTATTTTTAAATAATTTTACCAGCTTAGGAATATTTTTAAATGATTTAATTATCATTTCGAATATTTTTAAAACATTTAATATGTTATTTAAATAATTTATTTGTCATTTAGAATATTTTTAGATGCCTAAAATATTATTTAAATGATTTATTTATCATTTATAATATTTTTAGAAAGATAGAATATTATTTAAATGATTTATTTTATCATTAATAATATTTTTAGAATATATTTTATCATTATAATAATTTAATTATTACTTATAATAATTTTTAAAACTTTATTTAATATTTAAATGATTTAATTATCATTTAAAGTAATTTTTAAATACTTAATATATTATTTAAATGATTTATTTATCATTGATAATATTTAAATATTAAATATTTTATTTAATTATTATATATAATAATTTTATTTACCTTAATATCATTTTTAAATAATTAATATAATTATTAAATGATTTAATATCATTTTTAAATAATTAATGTAATTATTAAATGATTTATTATAATTATTATTATTTAATTAAATTAAATAATAATTCACAAATATATAAAAATATTAAAAATAAATTTTTATAATTAAAAATGAATTTTCGAATATAATTATTAATTATTTATAATTATTTAATATTTATTTATTATTTTATAATTTATTTAATTAATTTTTATTAAAAATCCGTCGCTAAAGGGCTTTAGCGACGGTCTGCATAAAACCTTAGGTTTCTGGGTTTGCTTATGCATTTCGTCGCTAAAGGTGTTCTTCATGAAGAACACTTGGTCAACGCTATGCAGCCTACTTTGATTTTAAATTTCTCTTTGATGCTTTAATATTTGTGTTTGATTCTTGTTGCTAGTTACAGTCTATATGGTAGAGAGTAACGACATGTGTTGTTTTAGATCAAACAACATCACATGTGTGAGATTTGATCCGGTCAAACTAGGTCATCCAATTGTTCTTGAGTTTTCTGGGTTACCCAGAAAACTCATGCAGTCATAATGGTCAACGCTATTTGACCATTAATTCCGTTCAATTGATGGTTCGTTTAGGTATTTTAATGGTTCAAGATTAAAGTTTACATAGCATACTACAACTCTAAACAAATAAATTACACAAAATATTTCATCTAGATCAATTCTGGGCAGCATGGACTTCTGACAAACCTTGTCAGAGTTCTTCAAAGATTTTCTGGGTTGCCCAGAAATTGAAAAATCAGAACGATCAAAGGATTTTGACCAATCATAACTTCTATTCTAGACATTCTTTTACTGCAATTCAAGTCGGATATTATAGACCACATATCAGGCTTCACATACATACTTTTAAACAGATCAAACACACAATTTAAGTCGATCAAACCGTCTGACAAAGTCACCCTTCAGACAGTTTTGACTGTTCTTGACTGTTTTGATTTTTAATCATTTTTTACCCTTTAATTGTTATAAAAACATGATTTAACCGCCCAGATCACTTAATAACATGTTAACAAGTATTCCTAAACACTAAAACATAACATCAAATTCAAACTTAAAGATCTAGCAACAATTTAGGGTTTATGCACATTTTTCTTCAAATTTTTGATTTCTGGCTTTTGATTCTGAACTTGTGATTGCAGAGGCTTGTTTATGTATGTTAATAAGTGTATAAGCTTTGTAATTTCGTGGCTTAGCTGACCAACATCTCATTCTATTTATAGCAATGTGAAATTAGGGTTTCCTAGGGTTATTTTCCAAATCTTGCCTCCAAAAATATCTAAGCTTGGGACTTGTGTTGCTCAAATCTGATCTAGGTTGTCATGCTTGTGCTGGAGTGTGTCAAGCACAAGCTTGCACACTCCTAGCTTAATTTTCATTGGCTAGGATTTTATTTTCCCTTTATTTACTTACTAATTAAAATTAGATTTTTGCTAATTATGTTTATGATGTTAATTTAAGTTTAGTAATACCTTAATTAGGGTTATATATCATAATTAAGGATTTTACATTTCATAATTTAGGGTTTAGATAACCTAATTAGAATTAGGGTTTCATAATTAGGTATTAGGGTTTCTAATTTCACAATTAGGGTTTTAATCTTTCGTTTAGGGTTTAGTTTAATCGTAATGATTCATAATTAATACTATGATTCATTATTTAGAATCTAATTATATTAATTAAGATTCTAGTATTGCAATTAGGGTTTTAATCGATCAATTCAATTAGGGTTTTCAAATTAGGGTTTCTGTTTCAGTTTATTATTCTAACCCTCATTACCTTATTTTAGATTTTTATCAGTTAATATAATATTATATTAACTCCGAAGCACGACAAAGCACTTCGTCATTTCCAAGCACGACATAGCAGCTTACAAAAATAATTTGCCGAGACGCTTCTCGGTGAATTCACCGGAAGCACGACAAATCATTTTGTCCGATTAAGCACGACACATCTGCTTGGCGAAATTTTTTTATTTGACCAAATTGTTTAATAAAATACACAATCACATAATACAAAGTCAGATCATGAAAATTTCATTTATTAAACACATAATTTACATATACAGATCTTATTAGCGTTCAGAATATTACATCTACCCCATTTCAGACAGTCAGTGGGTGAGTCCAATACAGGTAGTACCTAAGAAATCTGGAATTTTTAACGACCGGTAATTTTGGATTTTGCCTTGTAATTCGAATTTTTGAATATTAATGAATATATTATATTTTATTAATATTATTTTTGTGTTGCATGTTTAAAGGTTGTGTGACAACCTAGATTATGTGAATGCATGAAATTTTACGTGTTATAGTTTTGTTTAAGTGAATAATTGATTTCGCGTAGCGTCGCTAAATCACTATTCACGGGGCACGTTTCCCGAGGCACTATTCACGCCATAATATTTTTTGTCTTTTTCGATTTTAATAAATTTCATTAATGTGTGTATGCGAATGAATAATTTTTCCAAGCGTCGGAAATTTTCTTTGAGCTGATACGTGATTTTATCCGTATCCGAAATGTATTATATGGGTGTTCCGAATAAATAGACAAATCCCGTAATAATTATTTTTATGCATCCCAATAATTTATGGGAGTACCCATTTTAATTTTGGGTGGAATTATTAAGCAAATTGGATACAAAAGTGAGAGTTTTCGGATATATTTTTGGTGTATTTGGGTATTTATTTTGGCTTGTTACTCTAAGAGGGAACCAACCCACCAATTTAGACCAATCAAATGACAGCATGAAAGGAGTTGCCGGCAAGCATTTGAAATTGTTGGACAACCTTGAGCAACCAACCCATTTTCTCCCGAAACTACTCATCCACTTCTCTCAAACCATTCCTTCTCTCCCCATTCCATCGACTCCTCATTCAACTCCCAACTCATTCCAAGTTGATTCAGCAGAGAGAGAGAGAGAGAGAGAGAGAGCTGACGAAGAAGGAAGAAGGAAGGAGGAGGAAGTTGCCGGAAAAAGAGAAGGAAGTCGCCGAAAAAAGAAAGGAGGAAGAAGAAGAAGGCACGGGTGGAGGAAGAAGAGAATCCAAGCAAGAAGAACCCCCAAAACAAAGCCTAGCCGAGCTCCTTAGCATCTAGGAAGGATTTACAGAGGTAAACAATCAATCAAATCCATTCCATTCGATTTCTTGTTCAGTTTTTCAAGTTTTCTTAGTTTTGAGCTCTTAAACTTGTGGGTCAGATTTATGGCGATTCTTGGTATTTTTGTTTGTTGTGATTTTTGTAAATATTGTTAAGAGGTTATATAAGCCGTTAATAACATCAAAGTGGAACAAAAACGCAAGAAATCCTTACCTTGGCTTAATGGAGCAAGAACAATGGACAAAACATGAACTTTGGACGTTCAGACTATTTTAGAAGACTGTAGAGCCATGATTTCTTGTTTGTTAATTTTATTTGTTGCTATGGTATTGTAGTTCCATGGGTTACGAAGTTAACCCAGTTGGAATGGAGTAAGAAGATGTTAAAACGAAGATTTGGTGTTGATTTTGGTGAAGAACACCAAGAACATGAACATAATGTAATAAATTTGTACTTTGGCTTAAGATTTGACCATGTTAATGTTAATGGGTAGCTCTGAATTTTTGATATGTTGTAGCCCCATGAGTTAGGAGTCCATAGAGTCCGAAATGGACCAATTTGAACGTGTATTGAAGGAGTTATGGAGGTTGGAGTGACCGGAGGTCAGAGTCACGAACTGGGACCAAACCCAGAATCCAGCTACTGGAGAGTGACGCCGCAGCATCACTCATAAGCCTAATAGCCGTCGCCGCAGCGAGGGGCAAAATAGGGAAAAGACCGGGACTCACGCCGCAGCGTGAGATCCAAAATCTAAGGCTCACGCCGTAGCGTGAAGCCTGTCAGGAAACACCGGGACTCACGTCGCAACGTGAGGTCCAAGCTCTAAGCTTGACGCCGCAGCATCAAGCCTATCATATGAATAGCAAGGGACTCACGCCGCAGCGTGAGCTATAGCAATGAACCTCACGCCGTAGCGTCAGCTCCGTGTCTGTACTGGGTCGGGCTGGCCAGACCGGGTCGGGTCGGACCCAGTGAGTTTTTCCAACAAAGTCCAAAACTTATATTTTTGTACCAAATGATTAGACAGGTTAGTTAATCATATTTTGTTAAGCCTTAAATGCTTAATTGTATTTCAAATGTCAACCAACGTCGTGTTGTCTTAAGGCGTAAATTGAATAACCTGGTTGCATATTTCGTTTGGCTTCTAGGGGGTGCTGCCCTCTTAGACCCCCGCCATCTCACCGGCGAGCTGGGCAGTCGCTCGCTCACCGGGGAGCAGCGCATCAAGCAAGTTTTTTAACTTAACTCAATTTATATTTGAGCAAGTTTCTAAACCTTATGCACTATTTTTATTTCATGCAAACAGGTATATGCTAGGCAAGTTTGCTAACGCTTGTCTAACCCTTGTGTTGGGCAAGTTTCGCTAACCTTACTCGAATTATACTTGAGCAGGTTTCCTATTTTATACAAATGTTGTATATTGTTGCAAGTTTCATGACTCAAAACGAGTTATTACTTTCAAATTATATTAGTCGATTAATTATTGCAAATTACTCCACATCAAAGATAATTATTGATATTTGCACCTTGTGCATTTAAATTTATTATCTGTTGTTGGATTGTGAAACGTTTAAGTTCTTCATTAATAAACTCTTTAAGGAAATAGTCTACGCTATTTGTTTTGCCTAGACATTATACAGGTTATTATTTTAAAAGCTATCCAAACTGGTTGTTGGTATGGATTCTTGGACTGAGAGAGCAACCCTTATTTAGGGGATTTTAATGTGTTGGTTATTCAATGCAGTCAGAGTTAAATATTATGCATACACATAGGGTACGAGAGGTTGATCCCCTCGAGTACTACTGACGGGCCAGGCGTTTAAAAGGGTTAGTTGAATGACTGATCCTTTGGCCAAAAAGTTCATGGTCTATTGGACCACTCAGTAGTAAATAATCAATACTCATTATTTCATTTGAACTTTATTTATATTGTCAACTATTTCTTCAATGTTCTTAAATTGTTGAACTATGCGATTATTATTCTCATTCATTCATGATTTATCTTTATTATTCATTTTAAACTTGCTGAGCAAAGTAGTTGCTCACTCTTGCTATATCATGAACCTATTGCAGTTAAGCCGGGGAGTTCCAAAGCGGATAAAGGCAAAGGAAAGCTTAAGGAATAGTTATATGTACTATCCCGTTATGTAATCGTGGAATCGTTTTGTATTATTATTGTATTCTGCGATATATTTATTTAAGGTTATAGACCTTGGGACCGTAGTAAAGCTTTTGTAATGAACAACATATGTTTATTTATTCCGCATTAGTTAATTTATGTTGTTTAGAGGTGTATGGATGTACTTTATCGTGAACACCAGATTCGAGGTATTGGTACCTGAATTTGGGGGTGTCACAGGTTGGTATCAAAGCTGTAGGTTGTGACAGCCCCAAATCCAGGTACTTAATTCCCACTGATTTGGTGTTCACTATAACATACATTCAAAACTAACTTCCCAATAAAATAACAATTAAATAAACTTAAAGAAACATCTTCCCAAAATGGGTTACATCTCCAAACTATTAAACAATCAAGTCCCAGGTTATCTAAACCTTAATACATCAATGCGGAATAAAACATAATTTAAAACAAGTCTTGTTACAAATAATCATCAAGTAGATAGCAGGTCATTAGCTATTTATGCATCTTGCCCTTGCCTTTGCTCGTGGACGGCTCGTCCGACTTCTCAGCCTTAGCTGCAATGATTAGTGCAAGAGTGAGCAAACAATTGCTCACAAGTACGATAACAATAATATTTAAATGAAATGGATTTCAACTGAGGAATAATAATTTTCTGAATCTCAATCAATAAATGATCAAAGTCTAGAAGCTCGTTTGAATGCTCGATTCAAGGAAAAATAGATTTCGAGATTTAGAAATTATATCTGAGGGTCACAAGACCTCGAACTATGTCCTAGGTTAGCAAGTATCTCTACTGTAACCTTTAACAGTCATATAGACTATGGACCAACATCTCGTACTCAGGGGGATCAGCCCTTTGTACAATGTATTGTGCACAAACATTTTAACGTTGTCGCGTAAGTAATCCCCTATATTAGGGTTGTTCATCTCAGTTTATCATCTGAATCCATACCAAAAAGGAAATTGGCTTGGAACAAGTATAGAAAACATTCTAAGTCTTTGAATTCGCTCATCAACTAAGGACTAGCTGAATCAATAAGGGTTTGCTAGTCTAATTCATCAATAGAGTTTGTTCAATAGAAACTATACTCGAAGTTTGAATAACAAACAATGATTGGAATAAAACTTAAGTATATAATCATGATAGTAACCTTGCTTGAATATCAATAAGCTAAGGTCAATAAGCTTGCTCAATATAAATAAACTTGTTTTGAATAAATTAACAAGTTAAAAGAAAAGAACAACTTGCTCAACGTAAAAGTAATAAATTGAGATAAGGAACTTGCCTCAAGCGTTGATTACAAATTAAATATCTCACGATCCTTAAACAACCTATACATTTAATTATAAAATGGTAACATAATTAGTTACAAAATAATATACACTTTAAGCTTGCTTTTATCCTTTTTATTATAACATCTCATTTAGCAAACCATAATCAACAAGTTTCAATTATCTAGGAATTTCATTAATCACTTAATATTATACATCATAACTTCCAAGAAAGGAAAACAAAATAATAAAAATTTTCCAGCAGTGATTCTCGCCGGGGCGAGAATTCCATTTTAAATTTTCTCGCCGGGGCGAGAATTTACAGTTCATTTCTCTCGCCGGGGCGAGAGACTCGACAGTCATCTCCTACAGTCGCGAACCAGTGAAAACTTAGGCCAAATTTGGCCAAATTTTCCGAATTCTACCATCCAGTAAACAAATTAAACATACCCAGACATCATATATGATAAAAAACATTTACCCAACATGTTTCTAATCAATCTAAGCATTATAAAACACATAATCAACCAATTTAAAACCAAAAATTCAATGTTAAAACCAAATATTCAAGTTTTAACCATTCTCATGAAATTAAACTCTGTAAATTCATTTTTCAACCAATTAAAACCATTCTTCTTGCATTATTCATGTTTTTCATCACATAATCATAAATAATTATTAATTCACCGATTAATAACCAAGTTGAATCATCAATTTTCATACAAATATGCCATACATGAAATAAAGCTCTGTAAAACTAAGAACTCAATTTTAAAGCATGTTTTCATGAATTAATTCTTCAAACTAGTTTATAATCATCACATAATCTCTAATGCATGCTTACTAACAATTATAACCAAGTAATTCATGTATTTGGCGTATAAATTTATATACAGTGAAATAAAAAATTATATTCAGAGAAGTAAAATAATAAGGATATAATGAAGAACAAAACTAAAAGAATTATACCTTCAAGCTATATGATTCTTAGTTAAGCACTTCTTTTCCTTTTCACTCACAATTCTCAAAGCTCTCAAACTCTCAATTCTTCTCTCTAATTCTCTCTTCTTCTCTGTATATTCTTCCTTCTCTGTTCTTTATGTTCTTTCTTTTCTTTTTTTACAACTGACGTAGTATAAAATATAAAATATAAAACTGATGAATAAAATAAAAACTGTTAATTAATATAATAACGTATAATCTAAATTTAATCCATCAGTTATAAAATTTCAAAAGCCATAAGGCTTGTTTGACAAATACTAAATAAATTAATCCATTATTTTAACTAAAGGTCTTAAGGCCTTGTTTGGTAAAACACAAATAAAATAACCCATTATTCCCAAATAAAGATCATAGGGCCTTGTTTGGTAAAACTGAATTAAACACTTTCTCATTTATTTTAATAAACCAATATAACATATAGTTTAAAATGTCACACTTCTAATTTAATTGAACTTATTATTAAATAAATTCAATTAAACCTTACCAACTCAAATAATAACTTCATTTAACAAATAACAATAATACCAAATAAATTCTCTTATTCAAATAAATCATTTATTCAAACAAACATTTTCATCATCTAATTTAATTATTAAATTAAATTAGAATAACATAACAAATCACATTCAAATAACATTTAACATTATTAAACTTAACATATACCCACTTCACAAAAACTTAATAAATTATTTATTTAACTCAATAAATTAATAAAAATATTTATATAACTCAATAAATATTTTTATTCAATCACAAAAATTGCATTCGTTACATAGGTTATAAACTTTAGGAATGCGAAACCTAGGTTATAACTTTAGTATTAAACTCGTATTGAGTACGTTAGAAGGTGAATCGAGGAGATTCATTTGGTGATCATGTCTGAAGGTGGATTGTGGAAATCCATCGAGCCGAGTTGTGCATAATAAAATATCATTTCATTTTATCAATGAATATATTTTATTATGGCACTAACATCTTGCTGTCTATTTGTTTTTGTCTGTGGCTGTAGGATGTTTGAGATGGAAGAGTCCAGTCCTGCTAGAGAGGTGGAGTTCACAGACATTCATGTGGACGCAGTGCATTTAGTGGAGGTGCAGCCGAGTGAGCCAGAGATAATGGACACTAGGGACGAGTCTGAGGACGAGTATGGTTCTGAGGAGGAGCCAGTTATCGGACGAGTGCTGAGGTTGTTAAGCGATGAGGGGGAGGATGAGGACCTCGAGGAGGATCCAGTGATGGAGGATGATGAGCCACCTGAGTATACAGATGGCATGGGCACCACTGCTAGTGATATCATCGAAAAGCTGACAAATAGGAATGAGGAGCTCGAGAATCGAGTAGCCCACTTAGAGGAGCAGAACCAGGATCACCAGGACCGAGAGGAGCAGTACAAGTCATTAGCATATTAGACTTTGGGAGAAAGGGCTGAGTTGACATGGAAGCAACAGGAAGAGGACCAGAGGATTGCAGAGCTAGAGGCAGAGGTTCACGGTCGCCATGGGGCTTCTGTTCAGCTTGGTGTGATGGTTTATGACCTCTTAGAGTGGAATGTGGTGCTGGTAGGACAGATAGAGCGGGTAGAGGATCAGCTGGAGACTACTCGTCTGGAGCGAGATGAGGCTATAGAGCAGTTGGCAACCCTGCCCGCAGAGATTGATTCCCTCCGTTTAGGCTTGACCACTTCCATTGGCAGGCTGAGGGATAGGGTGAGGAGGAACCCCAGGGATGAAGGGAGCAGCAGGCGCGTGATTAGGCACCGAGTGGTCGACAGGCTGGCTCGACGGGAGCTCAGGGTTACAATCCGTCGCAACAGGCGATGATGTGTTATCTTTAGCATTTTGTTCGCAGTAGGTCCCAACTTTGTTGTAATAGGGGCATATTTATGTTGTAAATCCCTATGCTTGTAGCGTGCATGAGATAGTAGTTGAACCCCAATTTTGTTCCTGATAGAGGGGTGGAAGGTTATTATTCCCCAATTTTGTTCTTTACAGGATAGTTAGTGGTTGGCAGGCCATGCCATTTAGCGTTTATAAAAGTATGCCACGTGTTGAGTCTGGTTGTATTAAAATAGTGGTGTATGATTATAAATGTAGTTATTTTATTTAAATCAAATGTGTTTGATAGATGCTTTTACTTTTAATTGTTGACTTAAATGACTTTTTGCATATGGCATAAATCTAGTAGTAAAAGCCGACAATTTTCCTTTATCAGATCATGCCTCTAAGAAGACAGCCACGAAACCAAAGGGTTGAGGAATCGGTTAATAACACTTAGGGTCATCCAGACCCAATGAGAGCATTTGCTGAGTTACTGGCAGAAGCCATACGAAATAGACCCCCACCTGTTGGAGAACAGCCAGGGCGGCAGCCTGCGCAGCATTTGGCTAGTTTCAAGGATTTTAAGCTAGTAGGACCTCCCGAGTTCAAGGGAACACTAAACCCGATTGAAGCCCAAACCTGGATCGAAGAAATAGAAAAAGTGTTCGAGGTTGCAAGGGTGGCCGAAGAACAGAAGACAGGGTTCGCCACCTTTATGATGAAGGGTGAAGCGAACTATTAGTGGAAGGCCAACAAAGGACATGCTGGAGATGGTGTGATACCATGGGAATGTTTTAAGGAGCTGTTCTTCGAGAACTATTTCCCGGAAAGTATGCAGCAGAACATGGAGGTGAAGTTTCTGGAGCTCAAGCAGGGGAGCATGTCAGTCGCAGAGTATGCGGCTAAATTTAATGAGTTAGCCTGATTTGCACCCCACCAGGTAGACACTGAAGCCAGAAAGGCAAGAAGATTTGAACTAGGCCTTAAGCCGTGGGTATAAAGTAGGGTGGCAGTTTTAAGGATTGACACATTTTCTATGCTGTTGGAAAGGGCCATCATTGTCGAAGGAGGCAACGAGGCTCTAGCAAAGTTCAATCAAGATAAAAAGAAGGGTCACGAAGGAAGCAAATGAGGAAGCAGCGGGGGAAGTAACCCGAATAAAAGGAAATGGAGTGATAACCAATCTTCTGGTGGCAACAAGTCTGGAGGAGAGGTTAAGAAGGGTAATAAGTGCAACAATTATGGAAAGAATCATTCTGGAGAGTGCATGAAAGGAAAATGAGTTTGTTTCAACTGTGGGCAACAGGGGCACTTTGCTCCTCAGTGCCCAAAGGGAAAGAAAACAGGATGTTTCTCATGTGGAGCATCAGATCATCAAATTAAGGATTGCCCGAAAAGGAAGGGGGATGTAACAAGTGGCAATAGGAATAACAACAATAGCAACAATAATAATAACAGGCTGAACATTGGAGGGCCAACTAGCTAAACCAATAGACCAACGACACGCACTTTCAACATGACCGTTCAGGATGCGGTGGAGTCGAAGGACGTGGTGTCCCAGATGAGTTACCGGGTTTACCACCGGATAGAGAGGTCGAGTTTGTTATCGATTTAGTACCGGGAACCGCACCGATCTCAAAGGCACCGTACAGGATGGCACCGATGGAGATGAGGGAACTGATGGTTCAACTGCAAGAACTTCTAGATAAAGGATATATATTCGTCCGAGTGTATCTCCGTAGGGAGCGCCAGTATTGTTCGTAAAGAAGAAAGATGGAACGTTAAGGCTCTGTATCAACTACAGGGAATTGAACAAGGTTACCATTAAGAACAAGTATCCGCTGCCCAAGATTGATGATTTATTCGATCAATTGAAGGGAGAAAAATACTTTTTGAAGATTGGCTTGAGGACGAGATATCACCAACTGAAGGTGAGGCAGGAGGATATTCCAAAAATAGTATTCAGAACTCGATATGGACACTTTGAGATTTTGGTGATGTCATTTGGGCTGACGAACGCACCAACAACATTTATGGACATGATGAACAGAGTGTTCAAGCAATAACTAGATAAATTTGTTGTCGTTTTCATAGATGACATTTTAGTCTACTCAAAGACGGAGGAGGAACACGTCGAGCATTTGAGGATAGCCTTAGAAACGCTGAGAAGGGAGAAGCTATATGCAAAGTTTTCCAAGTGTGAATTTTGGCTACAAAGGGTACAGTTTTTGGGGCACATAGTTGACAAGGATGGTGTATCAGTGGACCCTGCGAAGGTGGAGGCAATAATAAACTAGGAATGGCCAAAGACGCCGGCAGAAGTCCGAAGTTTCTTAGGATTAGCAGGTTACTATCGGAGGTTTATTCAGAACTTTTCAAAGATAGCAACACCGTTGACAAATTTGACAAGGAAGACTGTGAAGTTTGTATGGACGGATAAGTGCGAAGAGAGTTTCTTGGAGTTGAAAAAGAAACTTAGTGAAGCACCTGTGTTAGCACTACCAGATGATACAGGGGGATTTGTGGTGCACAGTGATGCATCACACAAAGGCCTTGGGTGCGTATTGATGCAGCATGGGAAGGTCATTGCGTACGCGTCACGATAACTGAAGGACTATGAGAAGGGGTATCCGACTCATGACCTGGAACTAGCGGCAGTGGTGTTTGCTCTAAAGATTTGGAGGCACTATCTGTATGGGGAGAAGTGTGAGATATACACAGACCACAAAAGTCTGAAGTATATCTTTACTCAAAAGGAACTAAACATGAGGCAGCGACGATGGTTAGAGTTGATCAAGGACTACGATTGTGAGATTCTATACCATCTCGGTAAGGCCAATGTAGTAGCTGATGCTTCAAGTAGGAAGGGCAGGGATAAGTTGATGATGCTGACAACTCAAGAGAAACTGATCAAGGATATGGAAAGACTGGAGTTGGAAGTCAAGTATCCAACGAATGCAGACGAGAAACTGTTCGCAGTGGAGGCGAGTCCGACTTTATTAGACAAGATAAAGGAGGCTTAAGAAAAGGATGATGAATATGTCGCCATAAGGAAGCGAATCTCAGAAGGAGAGGAATTGAAGTACAAGACTGATAGCATGGGACTGCTAAGGTTTGAAGGGAGGATCTAGGTACCAATGGTTCCGAAGTTGAGGGAAGAGATTCTGCAAGAAGCTCATTCTATAAAGTATTTGATACACCCTGGTAGTACCAAGATGTATCAGGATTTGCGTCAGCACTTCTGGTGGCCGAACATGAAGAGGGAGGTCGCAGAATGTGTTGGACGGTGTTTGACATGTAAGAGGGTAAAAGCAGAACATCAGAAACCGGGTGGACTGCTACAACCGCTAGAGATTCCGGAGTAGAAGTGGGAGAATATCACGATGGATTTTGTGACGGGGCTTCCGCCAACTCAGAAGGGTTACGACGCGATCTGGGTGATCGTGGATCGTTTAATTAAATCTGCACATTTTCTACCGATCAAGATAAGGTACAATCTGGAGCAGTTAGCAAAGTTATATATGAAAGAGATTGTGTCGCGGCATGGGATGCCGATATCTATTGTGTCTGACAGATATCCGCGCTTTACGTCGAATTTCTGGAATAGCTTACAAGAAAGATTAAGAACTCAGTTGAGGTTGAGTACGGCGTACCATCCTCAAACGGATGGACAAAGCAAGCGAATGATTCAGACACTGGAGGACATGCTTAGAGCATGTGTGATGGATTTTAAAGGCAACTGAGATGATCATCTACCATTGGTGGAGTTTGCCTATAGTAACAGTTATCATATGAGTATTGGCATGCCACCATACGAAGCATTATACGGAAGGAAGTGCTGAACACCCCCTGTGTTGGGACGAAGTCGGTGAATGGAGACTGTTGGGACTTGAATTGGTGCAGCAGACTGTGGATGTCGTCAAGGTGATAAGAGCTCGACTAGTAGTGGCTCAGGATCGACAAAAGAAATACGTCAATTTGTATCGTCAGAAACGAGACTTTGAAGTTGGCAGTTTTGTATTTTTGAAGGTATCTCCCTGGAAGGGGAAGATCAGATTTGGGAAGAAGGAGAAATTGAGTCCCAGGTTTGTAGGACCTTTTGAAGTTTTAAAGAGGGTAGGTGAAGTGGCGTACGAGGTAGCTCTACCTCCTGAACTTGAGCATATTCATAATGTGTTTCACGCTTCTGTGTTGCGGCCATATAAATACGACTATAAGCATGTGATATCCTATGAACCAATTCAAGTTGAGAAAGACTTGTCATATGAAGAGATTCTTATCCAAATATTAGATAGGAAGGAGCAGACGTTAAGAAATAAGGTCATCCATTCGGTCAAAGTACTTTAGAGGAACCACACAGCTGAAGAAGCCACGTGGGAACTAAAAGAGAAGATAAGGAAGAATTATCCGCATCTTTTTGAGTGAACCTATGTTAAGTTTTCCATACCTAGATTGTAATTCTGGGGACATAATTCTTATAAGGGGGAGGATGTAACGACCGGTAATTTTGGATTTTGCCTTGTAATTCGAATTTTTGAATATTAATGAATATATTATATTTTATTAATATTATTTTTGTGTTGCATGTTTAAAGGTTGTGTGACAACCTAGATTATGTGAATGCATGAAATTTTACGTGTTATAATTTTGTTTAAGTGAATAATTGATTTCGCGTAGCGTAGCTAAATCACTATTCACGGGGCACATTTTCCGAGGCACTATTCACGTCATAATATTTTTGTGTCTTTTTCGATTTTAATAAATTCCATTAATGCATGTATGCGAATGAATAATTTTTCTAAGTGTCGGAAATTTTCTTTGAGCTGATACGTGATTTTATCCGTATCCGAAATGTATTATATGGGTGTTCTGAATAAATGGACAAATCCAGTAATAATTATTTTTATGCATCCCAATAATTTATGGGAGTACCCATTTTAATTTTGGGTGGAATTATTTAGCAAATTGGGTACAAAAGTGGGAGTTTTTAGATATATTTTTGGTGTATTTGGGTATTTATTTTGGCTTGTTACTCCAAGAGGGAACCAACCCACCAATTTAGACCAATCAAATGAGAGCATGAAGGGAGTTGCCGGCAAGCATTTGAAATTGTTGGACAACCTTGAGCAACTAACCCATTTTCTCCCGAAACTACTCCTTCACTTCTCTTAAACCATTCATTCTCTCCCCATTCCATTGGATCCTCATTCAACTCCCAACTCATTCCAAGTTGCTTCAGCAGAGAGAGAGAGAGAGCTGAAGAAGAAGGAAGAAGGAAGGAGGAGGAAGTCGCCGGAAAAAGAGAAGGAAGTCGCCGGAAAAAGAAAGGAGGAAGAAGAAGAAGGCACGGGTGGAGGAAGAAGCGAATCCAAGCAAGAAGAACCCCCAAAACCAAGCCTAGCCAAGCTCCTTAGCATCTAGGAAGGATTTACAGAGGTAAACAATCAATCAAATCCATTCCATTCGATTTCTTATTAAGTTTTTCAAGTTTTCTTTATTTTGAGCTCTTAAGCTTGTGGGTCGGATTTATGGCGATTCCTGGTGTTTTTGTTTGTTGTGATTGTTTGTAAATGTTGTTAAGAGGTTATGTAAGCCATTAATAACATCAAAGTGGAACAAAAACGCAAGAAATCCTTACCTTGGCTTAATGGAGCAAGAACAATGGACAAAACATGAACTTTGGACGTTCAGACTATTTTAGAAGACTGTAGAGCCATGATTTCGTGTTTGTTAATTTTATTTGTTGCTATGATATTGTAGTTTCATGGGTTATGAAGCTAACCCAGTTGGAATGGAGTAAAAAGATGTTAAAACGAAGATTTGGTGTTGATTTTGGTGAAGAACACCAAGAACATGAACATAGTGTAATAAATTTGTACTTTGGCTTACGATTTGACCATGTTAATATTAATGGGTAGCTCTGCATTTTTGATCTGTTGTAGCCCCATGAGTTAGGAGTCCATAGAGTCCGAAATGGACCAATTTGAACGTGTATTGAAGGAGTTATGGAGGTTGGAGTGACCAGAGGTCGGAGTCGCGAACTGGGATCAAACCCAAATCCGGCTACAGGAGAGTGACGCCGCAGCGTCACTCATAAGCCTAATAGCCGTCGCCGCAGTGAGGGGCAAAACAGGGAAAAGACCGGGACTCACGCCGCAGCGTGAGATCCAAGCTCTAAGGCTCACGCCGCAGCGTGAAGCCTGTCAGGAAAGATCGGGACTCACGCCGCAGCGTGAGGTCTAAGCTCTAAGCTTGACGCCGCAGCGTCAAGCCTATCATGTGAATAGCACGGGACTCGCGCTGCAGCGTGAGCTCTAGCAATGAACCTCACGCCGCAGCGTCAGCTCCGTGTCCGGACTGGGTCGGGCTGGCCTGACCGGGCGGGTCGGACCCAGTGAGTTTTTCTAACAAAGTCCAAAACTTATATTTTTGTACCAAATGATTAGACAGGTTAGTTAATCAAATTTTGTTAAGCCTTAAATGCTTAATTGTATTTCAAATCTCAACCAAAGTCGTGTTGTCTTAAGGCGTAAATTGAATAACCTGGTTGCATATTTCGTTTGGCTTCCAGGGGGCGCTGCCCCCCTTAGACCCCCGCCAACTCACCGACGAGCTGGGCAGTCGCTCGCTCACTAGGGAGCAGCGCATCAGGCAAGTTTCTTAACTTAACTCAATTTATATTTGAGCAAGTTTCTAAACCTTATGCACTATTTTTATTTCGTGCAAATAGGTATATGTTAGGCAAGTTTCCTAACGCTTGTCTAACCCTTGTGTTGGGCAAGTTTCCCTAACCTTACTCGAATTATACTTGAGCAGGTTTCCTATTTTATACAAATGTTGTATATTGTTACAAGTTTCATGACTCAAAACGAGTTATTAATTTCAAATTATATTAGTGGATTAATTATTGCAAATTACTCCACATCAAAGATAATTATTGATATTCGCACCTTGTGCATTTGAATTCATTATCTGTTGTTGCGTTGTGAAACGTTTAAGTTCTTCATTCATGAACTCTTTAAGGAAATAGTCTACGCTATTTGTTTCGGCTAGACATTGTATAGGTTATTATTTTAAAAGCTATCCAAACCGGTTGTTGGTATGGATTCTTGGACTGAGAGAGAAACTCTTATTTAGGGGATTTTAATGTGTCGGTTATTCGATGCAGTCAGAGTTAAATGTTATGCATACACATAGGGTACGAGAGGCTGATCCCCTCGAGTACTACTGACGGGCCAGGCGTTTAAAAGGGTTAGTTGAATGACTGATCATTTGGTCAAAAAGTTCATGGTCTATTGGACCACTCAGCAGTAAATAATCAATACTTATTATTTCATTTGAACTTTGATTATATTGTCAGCTATTTCTTCAATGTTCTTAAATTGTTGAACTATGCGATTATTATTCTCATTCATTCATGATATATCTTCATTATTCATTTTAAACTTATTGAGCAAAGTAGTTGCTCACTCTTACTATATCATGAACCTATTGCAGTTAAGCCGGGGAGTTCCAAAGCGAACAAAGGCAAAGGAAAGCTTAAGGAATAGTTATATGTACTATCTTGTTATGTAATCGTGGAATCGTTTTGTATTATTATTGTATTCTGCGATGTATTTATTTAAGGTTATAGACTTTGGGACCGTAGTAAACCTTTTGTAATGAACAACATATGTTTATTTATTCCGCATTAGTTAATTTATGTTGTTTAGAGGTGTATGGATGTACTTTATCGTGAACACCAGATTCGAGGTATTGGTACCTGAATTTGGGGGTGTCACAGAATTACAGTTGTCAAGAATGACAACAATGAGTTAGTACCCACACGTACACAAACAGGATGGAGAGTGTGTATTGATTATAGAAAATTGAATGCTGTAACAAAAAAATATCACTTTACTCTTCCTTTCATTAATCAAATGTTAGAACGATTGGCTGGGCATGTTTATTATTATTTTTAGATGATTTTTAGGTTATAACCAAATTGTGATTGCACCCAAAGACCAGGAAAAGACCACCTGTACATGTCCATTCAGTATATTTGCATATCGTAGGATGTGTTTTGAATTGTGCAATGTACCAGGTACTTTTCAAAGATGTATGGTAAGCATATTTTCTGATCTTTTAGAAAATTACATTGAGGTCTTTATAGATGATTTCACAATTCATGATGATTCTTTAGATGCATGCCTGGATAATTTGACTCGTGTGCTAGATAGATGCTTAGAGACTAATCTTGTTCTTAATTAGGAAAAGTGTCACTTTATGGTAGAGCAAGGTATAGTACTTGGTCATGTTATTTCAGCTAGAGGATTAGAAGTGGATAAAGCTAAAATAAATAGTATTTCTGCGTTGCCTTACCCCTCAAGTGTGCGAGAAATTCATTCTTTTCTTGGACATGCAGGTTTCTATCGCAGATTTATCAAGGACTTCTCGAAGATAGCATTGCTTTTGTATAAGTTACTGCAAAAGGATGTGGAATTCCAGGTAGATGATGAGTGCACGGAAGCATTTGATAAATTGAAGAAATTGTTGACCTCAGCACCAATAATACAACCACCAAATTGGAAGTTACCATTTGAGATTATGTGTGATGCTAGCAACTATGCAGTAGGAGCTGTCTTAGGCCAACGAGTTGATAAAGTTGTTCATGCAATCTACTATGCTTCCAGGACTTTAAATGCTGCTCAAATTAACTACTATACAACTGAAAAAGAACTTTTATCTGTTGTTTTTGCTTTAGACAAGTTTAGATCTTATTTGCTTGGTACTAAAGTTGTAGTTTACTCTGACCATGTTGCTCTCAGGTATTTGCTGACCAAGAAGGAATCCAAGCCTCAGATCATAAAGTGGATTCTACTATTGCAAGAGTTCGACTTAGAGATCAAGGATAAGAAGGGAGCAGATAACTTAGTAGCGGATCACTTGAGCAGATTGGTTAAGGAGGAAGAGGCATTACCATTGCATGACTCTTTTCCAGATGAGCATCTATTTTTCATTACTGATACGATTCCCTAATATGTTGATATTGTAAATTACTTAGTGAGTGCTTATATTCCTAGTGAGTTTTCCAAATTTCAGAAAGAAAAGCTTAAGTGTGATGCAAAGCACTATGTATGGGATGATCCATATTTATGGAAATTTTGTGCAGACCAAATAGTTAGAATGTGTGTGCCTAATAGTGAATTTTTGTCGATTCTAAATTTCTGTCACTCTTATGCTTGTGGAGGTCATTTCGTACCAAAAAGGACATCCCATAAGATTTTGGAATGTGGTTTTTATTGACCAAATATTTTTAAAGACTCTTATCTGTTTTGCAAATCATGTGAGAATTGTCAAATATTAGGAAATATATCGAGTAGGAATCAAATGCCACAAACACCCATCTTAATTGTTGAAATTTTTGATGTTTGGGGTATTGATTTTATGGGACCTTTTCCTGTTTCTTATGGTAATATTTACATTCTGTTGGTTGTTGATTATGTTTCCAAATGGGTGGAAGCTAAAGCCACCAGGATTGATGACTCTAAAGTTGTTGCAGATTTTGTTAGGACTAATATATTTGTCAATTTTGGAGCCCTAAGAGCCATCATTAGTGATCGCGGGACACATTTTTGCAATAGGGTGTTAGCCGTTTTGTTCAAGAAATACAATGTTCTTCATAAAGTTTCTACGTCCTATCATCCACAGAGCAATGGCCAAACTGAGGTATCCAATGGAGAAGTTAAGTCCATTTTGGAAAAGGTAGTCAACCCAAACAGAAAAGATTGGAGTCTACGGTTAGAAGATGCACTTTGGGCCTATAGGACAACATACAAAACCCCCATTGTTATGTCACCATATAGGATCGTGTTTGGAAAACCATGTCACCTTTCGGTGGAGCTAGAACACAAGGCTTTCTGGGCAATTAAGCAGTGCAATATGAGCTTGGATCAAGCGGGAGTCCATAGGAAGTTTCAGTTACAAGAGCTAGAAGAATTGCGGAATGATTCATATGAGAGTTATAAACTGTACAAGGCCAAGACAAAAGCTTTCCATGATAAACAGATTTTGAGAAAGACTTTCACTGTTGGACAAAAAGTTCTCCTCTACAATTCGAGGCTGAAATTATTTCCAGGTAAGTTGCGTTCTCGTTGGGAAGGTCCGTTTGCTGTTTCTAATATTTTTCCTCATGGTGCTATAGATATACAAAATCCAAAGACAGAAAAGATATTCAAAGTAAATGGCCACCAGCTCAAACTCTTCTATGACGGATATCAAGTGAAAAATGTTAAGATAGTGGATTTGGTGGATTTGGATTATGCAGATTGAGAGGATTACAGTCGAGCTAACGACGTTAAACAAATGCGTTGTTTGAGAGGCAACCTAAGAATTCAGATTTGATTTTCTATCCCTTTTTATTTTATAGTTCAAATTTAATTAGTTGCTTCTTCGTTGCATAATTTTCTTACATTGAGGACAATGTAAGGTTTTGAGTGTGGGGGAGAGGTTTAAGGTAGATTAAGTAGATTGATTAGCTTATGTTTGACAAGTTAAAAAAAAAGAAATTAAAATTTTGTTTTCATTTGGATAAGCTTTCTAAGGTTGTGGGTGTAGAATTGAAGTTAATGTTAATTTCATAGAATTTGATTGATGCCTAATTGATTGATGAGTGATGATGATTAAGTCGGGATCTATAGTTGACTAATTTTGATTGAATTTGTGTTACATGAGTGCTTTAATATGAGATACATGTTTACTTGGCTGAGTTATCTGTGGGGTGTAACTATGTGCATTGATTTCATAATTCAGAACTTCACTAACTGCTTAATTTGTTTTTACAGAACCGTATTGGAAAAAAATTGAAAAGAAAAAAAAAGAGTTGAGAAAAAATGATGAAAAAGTGCAAAATCAGGTGGTGGGTTGAGACAGAGCGTAAAATGCACTCTCCCATAAACAGATGCAATAGGTGAGATGGAACGTAAAACGCACTCACTTGCAAAAGAGAAGAATGCGTATAGTGTGAGAGGGAGCATAAAAGGCACTCACCTATCAGATTATTTAAAATTGCGGGTTCTATAAGTGTGATGACTCGAATTTTCAGAAAAAGGCACTCACCTATCAGATTATATTGCATAATTCAATACGTACTTTGTAATATGTGATTTTTGTGAATAACAAAAATTTATTATTATTATATATTTATTATTTCATGTAAATAAATTGTAGAATCAATTTATTAAGAAGAAATGAGATGAGTATAATTTATGATGAAGGAAATTATTAAATAATTTATAATATTAAATTATTTTAATATAGTAAATTGGTGATATTAAATATATTTAATAACCTCCATTTTATTGGGTAAAATGTATGCATGTTATGTAATATAGTGAATATATTACTATATTTGCTATAGTTAAATAAATTGTGAGAAAATAATTTATAGAAAGAAAAGAAAATAATTGAATATATTATTATATATTTGTTTTGATTTGAAATAAATTGTGGGAATCAATTTATTTAAAGAGGCGGATAGCTTTAAAGATACAAAACTTTTGTATCTAGTAATGAGCAACTTAAAATAATTTATAATATTAAATTATTTTAATAGGAGTATGATGTAAATAAATTGTTAGAAGTAATTTATAGATGGAGATTAAATTTAAATTATATTATGAAATAATATAATTTGATTATAAAGTCTTGTAATGAATTCGTTATGAATTAAATTTTATGAGCAAGTTAATTAATTCACTTAATTAAATTGGTGAATTAAGGTAATATTTAAATTATGGTTAAATATATTAAAGTAATATATTTAATGAATAGCAATAAATAGTTGAAGACAATTAATGGGAAGAAGAAGATGATTAAATTTAAATATACAGAATTTGTTGTACATATTAAATAAGTAAATTAAAATAGTTAATTGAATATTAACTATTTTAATTGGTCTGTTACATGAAATAAAGAGAACTAAAATAATTTATGGAATTAAATTATTTTAGTATAGAGAAATTATTTCATTAAATAAACTATTTTTATTTAATGTATAGCTTTCATTTTTATGAAAAAGATTTATGGATATAATCTATTATTATAATTAATATGTATTATGTATAATATACATAATTTGTGATGCGATATGTACGGAAGGTATTGTATTAGTATTGGTACATGTATGTAGCATTGAACTAAAGCTTAAACTTAAAAAAATAAAGGAAGCTAAGATATTAAGTTAGTGCTTTGCTGAGTCATTAAAATTTGCAAGTAGGAGGTGTCAAAATATTAGCTTAGTATTGTGACACTAAGCCTTTACCTGATATCTAAGCAAAGTTGGGAGCATTAGCATAAGTCATTAACAGTCTTCAGTAAAGGAAATGCTCTGCCCTCTCACTCTATATTCCCTGCCATTCGTTCTAAAGAAGGAAAAAAAAAGAAGAAACAGTCTCTAGCTCTTTCTCTATATTTCTTAATTCTATTTCGTCCCAAAAGAAAAGAAAAGAATAATTATACTTTGTTCCTTAGACCATTTCGTTCCAAAAAGAGAAAAGAGGGGCAGTTCATCCGTTCCAAAAAGAGGAAAGAGAGGCAGCCCTGGCCCATTTCACTTACAACCGAACCAAAGAAGAAGAAGAAAAACAAAGGGACCCTTCACTCTCAAATTTATTACATGCCAATAGAATTAGAAGAAATAAATATTAGCAAACTAAATTTGGAAGAAGATTCAAGCAACCTATTGATAAAAGAGGACTGAATTCAACCATTACATCAATCAAAAGGTAATTTTAGATTATGTTATGCGTAATAGTCGGTATATATGGAATGGTTAGCAAATTAGTTTGATAAGCTAACTGTGATTGGGAATTGATAATGGACACTGTGCGTATTGTTTGTAATCATGATATTCAGTATTTGAAAATGATACATAGTATGTTAATTAGGTTGAAATCATATGAGGTAAAGCTTTGAGAATAAATTAGAAAGTTAGTAAGTTAATTAGTGTTCGTTAGTATGCAATACATGGTTTATATATGCGAAATATTGGGACTGAATGAACTAGAACCAAGGGAAATTAGTTGTTGTTATGCGGTGTTATAAGGATGACGAAAATCGGATGAAAACATAAACCCAACCCTTAGAATTCAGTCCCAAATAAGATCGCACGCGATGTGTTCGTGAAATTGCTCAAAAGAGCCATTTCGGCTAAAAACACGTAATTTAGCGGAGCCGAAACCTAAGATAGGTACGTATATCCTAAATAAGGATAATCTAAGAGCCTCATGGCATTAAACCATGCTGGCACGCGTTTTAACGAAAAATGAAAATTTGAAAAGTTAATGCGCGCGTCTATTTTTGACGCGCTATTCGGATAGCGTATCGGACCCGAAATGAGTGGCTAGTATTTTTTAAAAATAGTCTCATATGCCACGAATAACATATTCAAAAATGAAAGCGATCTGTTATACGAGCTAAAAGATATAAAAATCACAAAGTGGCTGTGTCGCGTAGAGGGCTGCTGCCCATAGCAACAGCGACAGTGCAGTGCAGTCGTTGGGGGCTTCTTTGAGCTCTCAGTTGACGCGTTTAATTTACCGACAATGCTTGGTTATTATTTTTCTAAAATAGGTGGGTATACTACTATATTATATTCAAAACTCAATGCAATCGGATTAATGAATTAGGAGATAAGAATTAGCAAAGTGGTTGTCAAGAGATGGGGGGCTGCTGCCTTGTAAACACTCTTCCATAAGAATTGGAGAGAGAGAGAGAGTACTTGTAATTTTTATAGAGATAGAAACTAGGGTTTTGGCAACACCCATCTTCTTGAACAACTATTATTCCTTGGTGGATCACCTCTAGAGGCCAAACACTTGGATGGCTAATGTTGATCAAAGGAAGGAATTTAATCGGTGAAATTCAAGGAGAACGCGAAGGATTTGGAGGTGAACTCGTACCTGTGGAAGCATGGTTCTACAAGGGTATAATTCTATATCTCTATCTCTTTCGTTTAATTGATAATTGATCACAAGGATGATCACGGTGATGGTTTGTATGAAAAATTTTAAAATCCGTTTTATTGCGCTTCTGCACTATTTATGTAATTAGATTGCATGTTCGTGCTAGATACAAACCTAACAGTGGTATCAGAGCCTAACCTTGTGCAAAATAAGAATACCCTCCTCGTGCATTCGTTGTCATAGGTCCACATAGGTCTGTGTGTACCAATGCTAACAACTCTATAACTCTTTCTCCTTTTCCACTAAAAGGAGATTTAGTCATCTTACCTATGAGATAAGATTCACAAGTTGGATATGATTCATAATCAGATAGCTCTAAAAGCCCATCTTTATGCAACTTGGATAATCTTATTTCATTGATATGACCGAGTCAACAGTGCCACATAAAGGTATAATTAACATCATCTCTTTTTCTTTTCTTAGTTTGTTCAATTTGAAGTATATTTTCATGCAAGTCAAATATGTAAAGTCCATTCAGTAGGTTCCCAACACCATATAAAACATTTTCATTATAAATAGAACATCTGTTGTTCTTTATTATAATATCAAAACCATCCATATCTAATACAGAAATTGAAATAATGTTTCTAATGAGTGTCAGAACATAATAACAATTATTTAAACTAATGAACTTGCCCGAAGGCAGTGCTAAATAATAAGTCCCAACAGCTAATGCATCAACCTTTGCTCCATCCTTGTTCAGCTTTCTACTTCTGCTTAGTCCCTGCACATTATTACATATGTGAGAACTACAGCCGGTATCCAATACCCAAGTAGAATTTTGACTTTCAAAAAAATTAATTTCAATCATGAACAAACGTAGATCGGAAGTCGAAGCTTCTCTAAGCTTCTTCTGGTTCGCAAGATACTCCTTGTAGTTCCTCTTCCAGTGTCCCGACTTATTGCAATGGTAGCAAATTCCTTTGCTATCTGGATCAGGTTTCTTTTTATCCTTTCTCTTCGCCTTGCCCTTAGCCTTCTTGTTTTTCTTCTTTTCAGAAGATACCTTGGGCCTCTTCCTTTTCTTGGAAGAATTATCCACTAGTAAGACTTGGTTCTTGTTGGATGAGAAGTGACCTTCAGCAGTTTTCAGCATGTTAAGTAACTCAGGCAAGCTGGCGTCCAACTTATTCATGTGAAAATTCACAACAAATTGTGAGAAGGTGTCCGGGAGTGACTGCAAGATCAAATCTTGGCTTAACTCCCCATCCATCACGAACCCAAGTTGTCCAAGTTGTTCAATCAGATTGATCATCTTAAGGACATAACTCTCAACAGCAGTGCCCTCAGTCATACGAGATCAGAAGAGCTCCTTAGATATCTGATATCTAGCAGTCTTACTTTGCTCACCATACAACTCTTTGAGGTGCAGCAATATAGTAGGAGCATCCATAGTTTCATGCTGACGCTGAAGCTCGTTACTCATGGATGCGAGCATGATGCATTGAGCCAAGATTGCATCATCTTGCCACTTTCTGAAAGTAGCAATCTCTTCCTCAGAGGCTGTTTCTGCAACATTTGCAGGGACTGGTGAATTCAGGACATAAGAAATCTTTTCAGATGTAATGTCCAGGAATTTTTAAACATTGTATTAAATTATCTCGATATATGAAATTCATTTTATAAAAATTTTTGAATTTAATCGGATCCATGTAGGTATTATTATTCAATTATATCTAAATATATGGCCCAATAATTTTCTCTGCATTAAAGGGGGGCTCATTAATAGTTTGAATAAATTAGTGAGTTAACCCTAAGATTTAATTTGCAAGAAATTCGGGAAAAATTAATAACTAAATTCATTTTACTATTATCGGATTAAATAATTCGAATGAGGAATTATTGGTGAAATAAATATTTAAATAATTAATTAATTGAATTAGTTATTTAATTTAAATATTAGAAATATTAGAAACATAATAATTGGGTCATCTCTCTCTTTTATTTCAGCTGACCCAATATTAATTAGGCTGAACCCAAATTCCTTTCCATTTTCCTGTTGGGCCGAACCAAGTGGACTGGGGTAAGTCTTTAGGAATTAAACAAAAATGGGGCTAAGCCCATTCTTTTTTTTTCAGTCGGGTTGGACCGTTGCAACGGGTGGGATCCGTTTCTTGTGGATTTGGGCAATCGGTAGGTTAATTTGGGGAAAGGCCAATCGAGGGTGCAATTGAGGCTAACCGAGCAAGAAGGAGGCAAACCCCTCAATCAATCAGGCGAAACAAGACAGGTGCAGAGGAGAAGGTCACACCAAGCCGTGCGCCGGCGATAGTGTGTAGAGACCGGCCGTTGGACTGAGAGAGGGGCTCGGCGACCGGTAGGTTAATCGAGGGTTCGAGGTGGGCGACCGAGCGCCAATCGGTCGGACCAAGGGGCTAAGTCAAGGAGCATCAACCGAGGCGATTGGACGGCATAGAGGGGGCTGTGAGGGTCTGCAGGTGGCCATAGGCCCACACCTCCTACCGTCGGTCACTGATTTGGCTGACTAGGGCATTACCTAGTAAATTGGGTAAATGTTCCTCTATAAATTGAAACCTAAACCCTAATCAGAGCTGTCGATTCTGTAAGACAAATTAGAGAGAGAGAAATCAGAAAAGAAAAAAAACGGGGAAATTCGAAAGGTAATTGACCGTGAATGTCCGCCGGTTTCGTTTCTTGTTTTGGGAGAAGGAGAAGAATTGCAGTCCGAACGACAGCAAGGTATACGATGGTTCAATGTACACAGGCTACTGTTTAGCTTTGTTTCTATTTTCTTTTTCCTTTCCGTCTGTGTTGGTTGTGCTATACGCTGTATTGGGTTGTATATATTTTTTCCTTCTTTCTCTGTTGTGGTTGTGTTGTTCTGTTGATGGGAACCATGTATATTGAAGAACCAAACGGTTCGGCAGCATGACGGTGTATGATAAACAGGCCAGTGTTGTGGCTTAGAATGCCCAGCCTGTGTTTGATAAAATGCCTAAACTAGATTTTTGGTTTTTTTTCGTTGTTGTGTTAACTGTCTGTCAGCAATATGGGATACACAAAAACAAACTTTGGCGATAATACTTGGCCATTTTCAGTAACTGAAAATAGGTGTTAGGTATACATAACAATCTGGTTAACCAAGTTGAGTCATGAATCTGTTTAGAGTTGGTTGCCTAATGTGTGAGGTAATAATTTTTGGTTAGTTTAGAATGAAATTGCAGGGAGTCGGTTATAATGGTGACAGTTGATCTTGGCAGTATAAAAATAATAATAATCAACTGAGTAGTATTATACCTCAAATGAACTGTTTTTGTTCGAATGAGTTGTGTAATTCAATGGAATTTAACTGTTAACCAACTATGCTAGCAATGGCTTAATTATTGCTGGTTAATTTGAACTAATAGTACACTTGTAAATTAACTAGTTATTATAACTAATGAATAAAGATAATAAATATTTAGTTATTATTTAATATTAAATAATAATTAAGTATGAATAAAGTTAATAAATAATTAATTATTATAAATAAAGATAATAAATATTTAATTATTGTTTAATTAATATTAAAATAATAATTAAGTATGAATAAAGTTAGTGAATGATTATTTATTATTTATCAATAAATAATAAATAAAGATAATAAAAGTTTAATTATTATTTAAGTAATATTAAATAATAATAAAGTTAGTAAATAATTATTTATTATTCATCAATAAATAATAAATAAAGATAATAAATATTTAATTATTATTTAATTAAATATTAAATAATAATCAAATATGAGTAAAGTTAGTAAATAATTATCTATTATTTATCAATAAATAATAAATAAAGATAATAAATATTTAATTATTATTTAATTAATATTAAATGAAGTTAGTAAATAAGTATTATCAATAAATAATAAATAAAGATAGTAAATATTTAATTATTGTTTAATTAATATTAAATAATAATTAAGCATAAATAAAGTTAATAATTTAATTATTTATTACTTATCTTTAAATGATGAATAAAGTTAATAAATATTTGATTATTGCTATTAAATAATAATCAAGTATGGATAAAGTTAATAATTTAATTAATTATCATTAAGAAATAAATTAAGATAATAAATATTTAATTATTATTTAATTAACATTAAATAATAATTAAGTATGAGTAAATTAAGATAATAAATATTAAATAATAATTAAGTGTGTGTAGAATTAGTACCTTAAGTATTTAATTAATGTGGAATGAGGAACAATGATAATGATTACTCAATTACCCTTAAAGTGAATAGTAATTAAGTGTAAATAAATTAAATAAGGGATCAACTATTATTTAGTTGCTATTAAACCATGATGAATTTATTATTTATTTTTATAAATAATAAATAAGAATTATTAACCCATACTTAGAGACAAATAAGGGTAATAGTTGAGTACTCAAATGATAGGTAACCATGATTAACTATTATTTATTTTTAAATAATAGCTAGAGGTCATTAAGTTAATTTCTGTTTAGCTAATGTTAAATAGTAATTAAATGTAGATGGTGAATTGTTACCTGCTAAGTAAATGGTATAGTAAGGTGTGCCAATATACAACTATGCCATATTAATTGATAAGTCGACTTTATCCAATGATAGGTCACTCCAGATCAATTAATTTAAGCCAAAATTTATCTGTAGCTGAGCAAACAGGCAAGTTCTATCTTACCCAACTTTTACATTGAGCAAGTTCCTTAAATCGAAACTTTAACTGTAGCAAGTTTCTTTTCATTCGAGCAGGCTACTATCGTACTGTAGCTTGAAAATTTATTCTAAGAATGCTTAAGTGGTTTAATTAATTTATAGTTATTCCACATCTATGATATTATTGACAATCGCATTCGATGCATTTGAATTCGTACATTATTTAAAGTTCCGAAATTCACGAACTATTCATGATTAAGTCTGAACCCTTGTTCGGTCAGGCAAGTATGTGAGAATTTATAAAAGCTATCCGAACCAATCAATGGTAAGGATTCTTAGACTGAATGAACACCCCTTTATTTATAGGGGAGTACCCCAGGTATCGTATATAAGGTACAACTAGCAGAGTTAAATGTTATGCATACACATAGCGTACGCGAGGCTGATCCCCTCAAGTACTTATTCTGTAGCCAGTAACCAGAGGGTCAACTAGCTATTGGCTCCTTTGGAAGTTATTGTTCAAACTCTACTTGACTATCAATTGTTCTAAAAGCATTTATTATTCTTGCTTCTGATAATTATATTGTTGAATTCTCTTCCTATATTCCCTTCATCATGATATATCCTTTATTGTTGTACCTTAAACTTGCTGAGCAAACTCGTTGCTCATCCTTGCTATATCATGACTCCCTTGCAGCTAAACCCGGGACATCAGGAAAGAGCAAAGGGAAAGAAAAGATGAAGTGATAGATTTCACGTAGCTGATTTCATTCTGTGTGTAGTTAATTACTATTAATGTAATTTAAACCCTGACATTTATTTGGGGCATGGATTTGTGTTAAGTATTTAAGGTTATTGTATTCTGGGACTAGTAACACCTTTGTAATGAACAACGTATGTTTATTATATTCCGCATTTTAGTTACCATATGTTGTTAGAGGTGAATGTTTGTATTGGATAGTGATGACCAGATCCGGGTAGTTGGAGACCCGAATTTGGGGGCATTACATCAACAGTGAGAACAATTCTCAGTTTCCTTAACCAGTCCGTGTAATTTGGTCCGGTCAGTTTGTTAGCATCAAGTATGCTACGCAGTGATAGTGGGTTTGACATTTTTAAATTCTGCATATGAAATAGACAACATTTTAGCATGCATTCATTTAATTAATTACCAAAATAAATTAGGTCTTTATTTTAAATTGGTGTGACGCCCCCAAATTCGGGTCTCCAAATACCCAGATCCGGTCATCATGATCCAACACAAACATTCACCTCTAACAACATATGTTAACTAAAATGTGGAATATAACAAACATAAGTTGTTCATTACAAGGTGTTACTAGTCCCAGAATATAATAACCTTAAACACTTACACAAATCCGTATCCTAAATAGATGTCAGAGTTTAAATTACATTAACAGTAATTAACTACACGTAAATTTAAAATCTGCTACATCAAGTCTATTACTTCATCTTTTCTTTCCCTTTGTTCTTCCCTGACGTCTCGGGTTTAGCTGCAATGAAGTCATGATATAGCAAGGATAAGCAACGAGTTTGCTCAGCAAGTTTAAAGTACAACAATAAGGATATATCATGATGAAGGGAATATAGAAAGAGATTTCAACAATAGAATTACCAGAAGTAATAGCAATAAATGCTTTTAGAACAATTGATAGTCAAGTAGACTTTGAACAATAACTTCCAAAGGAGTCAATAGCTAGTTGACCCTCTGGTTACTGGCTACAGAATAAGTACTTGAGGGGATCAGCCTCGCGTACGCTATGTGTATGCATAACATTTAACTCTGCTATTTGTACCTTATATACGGTACCTGGGGTACTCCCCTATAATAAAAGGGGTGTCCATTTAGTCTAAGAATCCTTACCATCGATTGGTTCGGATAGCTTTTATAAATTCTCACATACTTGCCTGACCGAACAAGGGTTCAGACTTAACCATGAATAGTTCACAAATTTCTGAACTTAAATAAATATACGAATTCAAATGCACGAGTGCGAATGTCAATAAATACAAAGATGTGGAATAATTTTAAAAAGTAATTAGACCACTTAAAGCATGCTTGGAGGTAAGATTCAAGCTTAAAGAATAACTTGCAATATATACCTTTTTGCACAAATTAAAAATAATGCATAAGGTTTAGAAATATTGCTCAATGTAAAAGTTAAATAAGGAAGAACTTACATTCAATAGACTGAAAGAATGAAGTTAGGGAACTTGCCTGTTTGCTCAGCTACAGATAAATTTTAGCTTTAATTAATTGATCTTGGATAACCTATCAGTTGATAAAGTCGGTTTATCCATTAGTATTGCATAACTGTATACACTCACTTATGCTATTTATTTAAAAGATAAACAATTCACCATATACATTTAATTTCTGTCTAATCATTAGCTAAACAGAATTTAACTTAATGACCTTTAGCTATTAAAATAATTGATAACTAATCATGCACACTTATTCTTTGAATACTCCGATTATTACCCTTACTTGTCTCTAACTATGGGTTAACAACCTTTATTTATTATTAGAATAATAAATCTAGCATGATTTAATAACAACTAAATAATGGTTGATCTCTTACTTAATCTTTTATTTGCTTAATCACTATTCACCTTAAGGGTAATTTAGTAATTATTATACTTGTTCTTTATTCAACATTAATTAAATACTCAATGTATTAATACCACGCACACTTAATATTATCATTAAGTGTTTATTACCATTATTTATTAAGGCCAAAATAATTAACTTATTGATATTCCTCATACTTAATCATTATTCCATTAATGATTAAGTAATTGTTATCCTTATTAGCTTATTCATACCTAATTATAATAATTAGATATTTATTATCTTCATTTATTGTTAATAAATAATAACAAATAATTATTTCATTACCTTTATTCATACTTAAGTAAATAATAAATACATACTTTATTAATTCGGTTCATACTTAATTATTATTGAATAGCAATAATTAAATATTTATTATCTCTATTTATTATTTATTGATAAATAATAAATAATTACTTTTATTAACTTTATTCATACTTAGTTATTATTTAATATTAATTAAATAACAATTAAATATTTATTATCTTTATTTATAATAAATAATTCATTTATAAATTTTTATTCATACTTAATCATTATTAATCAAATAATAATTAAATATTTATTATCTTTATTTATTAATCTATTCATACTTAATTATTATTTAATATTAGTTAAATAATAATTAAATATTTATTATCTTACTAATTTATTCATTTTTAATTATTATTTAATTATTAATCAAATAATAGTTAAATATTTATTATCTTTATTTATTATTAAATAATAAATAATTAATTTATTAACTTTATTTAATTATTATTATCAGTAATAATTAAATGTTTATTATCTTTATTTATTATTCATTGATAATAAATAATTACTTTATTGATTTTATTTATTAGTTATAGTAACTAATTAATTTACAAGTATATTATTAACCCAAATCAATTAATTAATCACTACGCCAACATTTGATTCCCAGTAAAACTACTGACAGGGATACTCACACTACCTAGTTTAAGCCTTTCATCAAACATTTGGTGAATCCTACAACATTGTGTTGGTTAAACCAAATCACAAGGTTAGACTGTCGAACCTTAGGGTTCATCACAACAGATTCCCAACAACAGTACAAGCAATACAATCCAAGTATACAACCAACAATAGAAAATATAATACCCAATATCACATTACCAGATTTCCCAAAACAAAACCAAACAAAGATATTAACAATTTATTACCAGATTTTAAACCCAAAAATTATAATACAATGTTCTGAGTTTCAAACCCAAGCAGTTACAATACTATATAGTGTAACCTAAATCAAACAAAACCATTACAATAGCTTAATAACCCATTTCTATACCTTGGGTTTGATCGCGCCGCTGTCCTCCTCCTTCTCCCACAGTACACAACCCAGTCGGTCATTCACTAATAAATTTCCCTCTCTGAGATTTCAAACCCTAAATTTTCTAATTTGGAACTCACAAAACAAAGGATTCGACAACTATGGTTTAGGGGATGGGGGGTTCAATTTATAGAAGGAAAATTACCCAAATCAATTGGGTATTACCCCAATCGATTTTCCAAGGACCGTTGGTAGGAAGGAGGCACCCCTGATGGTCCACATCACCCCATCCGATGCACTGGTTCGGTCGCCCTCGAGCCTTGCGCTGCCACGGTCACGTCGCCGGTCGACTCCCTGATTTTCTGGAACCCTTGGTTCGCCGACGGAGCGCTCGGTCGCTTCGATTAACTGCCTTGAACTTTGAACAGTACGCCGGTTGATCTTCACGTCGTCCGTCTGGTTCGAGCGGTCGCCGGCGCCTTGCTCCCGTCTCTCGCTCGATGATTGACTGAAGGGTTGGGTTTCGTTTGATTGATTGGGTTCGGCTAGGCCTACCCCTATTCCTTCTTCCCGTTGCTAACTGGTCTGAGGGTTTGATTTGAGGGTCTTGATCTCGTTTGGTTTTCTTTCCCAATTGATTTCGTTAGTCCTGATATATCCCCAGCCCCAATTGAAGCAACCCGACTGGAATGAAAGAGAATGGATCGACCCGATTGAGATTATTTCAAACCGACTGGATTTAGGGATTGGGCTCAACCCAATAGGGTTGGGCCGGTTTGAACAAATAAAATAAAAGGAAGAGAAATGGGCCAGTCCAATCAAAATAACATTATGCTCTTATCATTTTAATTGAATAATTAATTCAATTAATTAGTTAAATATTTGTTTTACCAATAATTCTTGATTCGAATTATTTAATAAAATGAATTTATTTATTAATTTTTCCCAAATTTCTTGCAAATCAAATCTTAGGGTTAACTCACTAATTTAATCAAACTATTAATGAGTCCCTTTAATGCACAGAAAATTATTGGACCACGTACCTATATAATTAAATAATAATACCCACATGGCTCCAATTAAATTCGTAAAATTAAATAAAAACGAATTTCATATATCAAAATAAATCAATACAATGTTTAAGAATTTACTGGACATTACAATTGGTTTCTCTCACTTTTTCATCAAACTATATTACCCTCAATATATAGTTCGGCAATTCTAATTAAAGATTTGCTAGTGAGACTAAGGATCCCATTTCAAATGTATATAGCCTTATGGTGACACAACAAACGATATATAAATAAATAGGTAGACAACTACTGTCAATTACATCTCTATGTAACTCCTTTTATTTTGCCTCTTAGATTATTTTGATCAAGTGGTGACACATCCGAATCAAAATTATCCAAGTTAAGTCCATCCTAGCACTTCCATATATGTGAAGAGAAAAATACCATCCTTGCAGTGACACAACAAAACAGTAATGTTCAATTCCTTAATAAGCATCAAATGTGATAAAGCAACATCATAAATATTTAATACTTGCCTTGTGGTGACACAACAAATTCATATTAAACATTTAATACTCTATTGCTTTACCATGCTAGAAGGCGACGTTCGATATTCCAAATATCTTTGAACGCTTAGGATTTAATATAATTTCTTTGAGGGGTTTATTATTATTAGTCTCATCTTGTTTAGCGCGCATGCACATATATATATAAAATACGCGTCATATTATTTAACATGCGAAGCATGTTGTATAATATATAATATATATATAGTAATCATGCACATATAGAATACTATATTCTACCCGGACTGATTATGAACTTTTATTCTAGTTTGGTTCACTAGAGCCACCAAGTGAACTAAAAGGTCAAACCTAGGGTACAAGAATTAAATTTAAATATAACTATTACATTTAAACCGGTCTCCATTACAAACGGGTCTTCAAGCGCTCCTTTCTCCTTTGTCTCCAATTCTTCAAAATTAATTCTAACTAGTCCTATTACATAAACTATTTACAATAAATAGAAACCTTGATCAGTAGTCAAGGGAAAGTACATAGGAGGGAGATAGAATTTACATTAAGAAAAATTAGAGAAGACGAGGTACGCATACCCCATTTATAAAAACCCATATATTCAAGCATCCTCTAAAATAAATTCAATCACACATTGGTCAATAGTCCAGAATCAATCCCTATTTATTATCATACATATCTCTATATGTATCAATAAATAACATTCATCTCATGAATAATAAAACCATTCCATATATGCATTGATATCAATTAATGGGCAAAAGTTTTGCTAATATTTAGTTTTGAAACAAAATAAACTCTTTTATTTTAATCAAAAACCAAATTCAAATTAAACTCTTTTAATTTTAGCAATCTGAAATCCTATTCCAGATAAAATAAACATCTTTATTTTAAACTTATATCAATTAAATAAACTATTTATTTTAATTGAAAAAAAAAATTATTTTTCGGATTCTGCTGTCCGGCGCAGCTGCGCCCAGAATGAACTGGGACACGACGCATCTGCGCTGAACCCCAGAAACGACTTTCTGGGTTTGGGCGCAACTACGCTCCAGAATGAACTAGAGCCGGCGCAGCTGCGCCGCGTAGCAGATTCAGAAAAAAAACGAATTTTGCCCAAAAATTTCGATCCAATCGCATACCATACACACATGGAACCATCAAAATCGATAATTAGCACAAGATTTGGCTCTGGTACCACTGTTAGGTTTGTATATAACGCGAACATGTAATCAAATTACATAAATAAAGCGGAAGCGCGATAAAATCGGATTTTAAAAAATTTATACAAACCATCACCACGATCAATCTATGTGCTCAATTAACGATATAAACGAAAGAGATAGAGATAAAAATTATACCCTCGTAGATCTGTGCTTCCTCGGGTACAAGTTCACCTCCTATTCCTTCGCGTTCTCCTTGAATCTATCGACTAAATTCCTTTACTTGATTAACGTTAGCCACCCAAGTGTTTGGCCTCTAGAGGTGATCCACTAAGGAAGAATAGTTATTCAAGAAGTTGAGTATTGGCAAAACCCTAGTTTCTATCTCTATAGAAATTGTAAGTACTCTCCACAATCTAATGCAAGAGTGTGTAACCCTAATCCTTGATAAAACTCCTCTTATTTATAGATGTAGGAAAACCCTTCCCTAAACTATTTAGGATTAGGGTTTTTATTATAATTAAACTCCTTTAGTTATGCTCCTAATTCAATCAGGAATTCATGTGTGAATACTTCTATTAATTAATTCACAATCTCTATTAGGAATTAAATAATAGTAATAGTAATAATAATAATAAGACTCCTATTATTAATTTATATTTAATATTTCCAAAATATTAAATAATAAATATTAAACTATTTAATTTATTCTATCTCCATAGTGTAGACACCCAAATTTTGCGTTCCCTGTACTAACCATGACAGGAGGGCAAAATCGTCAATTGAACCGGCTTGCGGGAGTGAAGGAGTGGGCCCAAGGGCGAGCGCCCGACACCACCGCAGGGATTGGCAATCAAAGCGGATGTGACAATAAGGCCATCCGAGACAGACATCCCCGAATGAGGTGGCGCGTCTCCCGGAGATTCCCGGACTGCGAAATACGAGCCCTTCGACGGAAATCAACGGTATGGCACGGAAATCGAGACAAGGTGCAGAAAATGAGAAAATCAGTACAGTCAGCCGCAGATCAATCCGCGGCCAAGGACGGAACTCGAGACGGCACGGGACTCGAGCGCACGGGACTCGAGCGCGGCTGGGGGGAGAACCAAGGGCCAGCCGCAGATCAATCTGCGGCCAGCCGCAGATCAATCTGCGGCTGCCCTTGGCAGTCCCTTATCAGGCCAGTTCGCATACAGAAACAAAAAAAGAGAGGAAGAAGGAAAAATCCAGCAGCAGCAGCTCGGAAATAGGGAGAAAACATCAACAAAATAAGGGCAATTAGGAGAGAAAAAGAGTGAGGAATTGTACCAATTTTGTGAGATTATATCTCATATTTTCTACTCTACTCAATACACAAATTCTTACATATTGTGGGGATCATTTTGCAAGGTGAAAATCTTTTGTTTTTGACATTTGCTCGTACCATTTTGATAGGCTCTTATTATCCGAATCCTCTTAAATGTATCCTTTTTTTGCGTTGTATTGTGAAATCATGGATTAGGGATTATTAGTGAGGGTTCCATCGGAACAAAATTCTTCCTAATAACCCGAGGATATCCAATTGGTGGAATTTCTAGCTTATTTATGGTGATTGCTTGGATGTAATTTAGTTAGACTATCATTTTCGGATATCATGGTGTATTAGGCAATCCGTGTTGTTTTAGTTTCGTAGAATTCGTTTTGCGGGTATGTAGTAATCTTGGGTGTGAGCCTAGGAATGCGACCCCGTGGTTCAAATCCGATGATGGACGTGTTGATACATGTAATGGATGCAAGGTACTCGTGTTGTTATAACATGTAATCGTTGGGCCTTAAAACGACGCTAGAGCGAGAATCGGGTTTAAGGCCCCGTAATAGTAAAATATGTGATTGTTGGCGTTAGGGGATATTTTGATGGCTTACATGCCCATGAATAGCCCCTACGCGTTTGATATTTAGTTCGAATTGTATCATCCAACAAAATGATTTCAAAACCAAAACAATCAAGATTTTGCCAAAATTAATCAAAGTAGGATATTAGCATCACGAGGCTAAAAATTGGAAGTGCTAATGAAAGTCGATTCCTATTTTACGAGAAAGCCAAAAGGAAGTTGTTTCCAAACGTCACAAAAAATGGTTTTATAAAGAGAAATAAACGTTTTACTAAACTTTGGTACATAGGGCGAAAGAGATCCTAGAAATTGCCCATCATGTGAGTTACGAAGGCAACGTATAGATCTCGATTCCTATTTTGACGAAGGTTTAAAACTCTTGTTTTTGCCAAAACGACACCTAATGAAAATCTTGCAGTTTTAAACAATTAAAATCAAAACCTTTCTCATAAAGAATAAAGCTTTCTCGTGTATGCTGAAAAGACATTCCGAAGCGTTCTCAAATTAAAGCACGACTTTCCCTAAAAATCCAAATGATTCTTTCATGCAAACTCACCACAACATTCACATAGGCACACACACACACACGCGCGCGTACATACACATTTCATGAATTAAAGGATAGGAAAAGCATCAAGATTGCGGTAGCCGTGTTTCACGGAAGCCGGGGGGTGCCTAACACCTTCCCCTCGCTTAAGCAAGCCCCCGAACTCTATGAATCTCGATTCGCAGACCATTTAATTCGGAGTCACATATGAGCCAGCGATTTATAAAAAACGAAAACTCGGATGAGTTGGTACATCCATTTCAAATATACCAACTGGCGACTCTGGTTAATTGGCTCATCATAAAAAACGATCTTTCAAAGTCCCGTCGACATTAAGTGCCGACCTTTTTCCCAAAATCACCAAAACCAAAAGGCAAAAAAAAATAGGAAAAGGGAACGCGAGACGAGAAAAACCCGGCGTCGACAGCTGGCGACTCTGCTGGGGAACATTAGAGGGCTTAGCCGCGTTTAAATCTTGATGCTATCCTATCCTTTAAAATTCATAAAAATGTGTGTGCATGCGATATTTTGATTTTTTTTGTTTCTTTTGTTGTGTGATTGTGTGTTTTGTCCAAATAGATGAATGATTGAATAGAATTGCTTTACTTTGAAGTAATCATTTGCATACGGTGAGGACGATGAATGTGAATGTATGTTGAGAGAGTACCTCCTCCTGAGGCGAACCTGTCGGTTGCTTATTACTGGACTCGAAGGGGCTGCTCCCCGGAGATGGCTCAGGAAACGCACCACCCAAATCCGCTCCAATCGAAAGGGCTCAAACGAGTAGATTGCGAAGATTTGGGGACCTTCATGCCGAAAAGCCCGTGAGAGTAACCCTAGGATAGGTCAGCCTCAGATTAACCCAACGCAGGAAAAGTCTCTTCATACTTTTTTTCGTTTATACGTCTAAATGTCATGATCCCATTCAATATTCATATATCCCTTTCCTGTGTCAAAAGAGATTACTAACCTCTGTGAATTGCAGGGAATAGTTGGGGAAGCATAATAAAGCATGTTTAGCGTTGGTTATTGCATTAAAGGACTACTAACCTTCTGTTTTTCAGGGAAAGATTAAAAAACCCAAAGCACAAAAAGTTACAGCTTTTGCATGCATCCATATCCTTTCATTTCCCCGGACTAAACTTCGAACCGTTGTTTTATAGGATTGCTCCTCAAACCCGTTCGCAGTCTAAGAAAGCCCAAAAATTCTACATCTGAAATGGCTGATCTTCCTAATCCATGGTTTCCATATCTCGGGAAGAGTTTGATGACTTCAAGAAACAGATGATGGGAAATGGCCACGATGCTAAAAGAGCAGTTCTTACTCAGACAGGATCCGCCAAGCCAAGGACCCACATAATATTCCACCACCAGGGGGGGTGACCAGAATCCTCCTAAAAATATTGTAAACCTGGGTAAGGATGACCAACCCCAACTCAAGGACGAGCCAGTCATTCCAAAGGCCGTTCCCATACCTAACAAGACAGTGATTACTATCCCAGAGGAAGGGGACACCGACGACCTTCGAAAAAAAATGAGACACATGGAGGAGACCATCCAATCTCTGCGAGGCATAGGCTCCCTGGGTAGGGTCAATTACTCGGATCTGTGTGTTTTCCCCGGAACCAGATATCCAGAAAAGTTCAAAGTCCCCGAGTTTGAAAAATACAATGGAAAGGGAGACCCCTACACGCATTTGAAAATATACATTGGAGAACTCGGGTCTTATGCCGAGGACGAGGGGTTGAGGATGCAGCTATTCCAGAAAAGCTTAACAGGGGAGGCGAGGATCTGGTATGCCCGCCTTGACAACGCCCGAATCCACAACTGGGAGGAATTGGCCCATACTTTCTTAACCCAATACAGCTTTCAGGCCCAGATGGCCCCTGACAGGTACCAAATGACAAAAGTTAAGAAGCAGCCTAGGGAATCCTTCAGGGAATATGCACAACGATGGAGGGGCATGGCCGCGCAAGTGAACCCCCCGATGAGCGAATCGGAGATGGTGATGACTTTTGTAGACATTCAGGAGGCACCGTATTATGAACGAGTCATATCGGGGATTGGTAGGCCTTTCGCCGAAATGTTAAAACACGGAGAAATGGTGGACATGGGTTTGAAATCCGGCAAAATTCGGGATCTCACGGCTTTGGAAACGGCTGCAGAACAGATCCAAAGCGGTAATTATGGCAGCACTTCCCGAAGGGTGCAAAAGAAAAAAGAGGAGGACGTTTCCCTCATCCTTCAGGGCTCGTCCAAAAAGGAAGAAAGCCATCTTCCGGTACAGGTGCAGAGGGTAGGGCCATCCCGGCAGCCCAACTTCACAGATCAAAGAGCAGAGGGACGAAGGAGATATGAGGCCTCGCAAAATCGAGTATTCACCCCGCTCGGGGAGCCACTTGAACGAGTATTAGCGGTATTAGTAGCCCAAAAGAAAATAGTTGGTCTGGCACCACCGAGTGACCCAAAGGGTAGAAGGTTTGACCCGAGCAAGCGATGTGCATACCACTCCAGTTCCCCTGGCCACGATACACAAGACTGTTGGACGTTGAAGCATCGAATCCAAAACCTGATTGACAGTGGGGAAATTGTGGTGGAACAGCCAGACTCCCCGAATGTTAAAGCAAATCCCCTGCCAAGACATGATGGAGGGGGGGTCAATATGACGGATGACAGTGAAGTCGAGGGGCCGTCAAGGCTGAACTATGTGCAGAAAATGGATGAAATGACCAACGTGATAAGCAGTCATGGGAATGCACGGGGAGCGCCCATTCGATTGATGGGTGTAAGTGGAAATACCCCGGAGGGACCCGTCAAATTGGCGGCACCGAAACCCATCATTCTGGCAGCAAGACCGCAAATCCCTATCAGTAGTCTAAAGACGGTACCCTGGAATTATGGGGGAACGCCAGAGGAAGCGGCCAGTTGTGCTTCTGTGACGACAAAGGGGAACCCCTTATACCTTCCCGGGCGAGTCCTTGAGAGCCAAAGGGAAAAAAATGAAGAGATTTCCGAAGAAAGGGCCATAGAGTTCTTAAAAAGGATGGATCACCCGGAAACGAGGGGGATTCAGATTTTAAATGAGGAGTCAACCTTAACATCAGTCATGGACCTGGTGTTGTCATCCAATAAGCATTGCAAAACTTTGACGAAGGTTCTGGAGGAGGCATACGTGCCCAAGGAAATTAGTGAGGAAGGTTTCGGCCAGCTGGTGGGCCATTTGATGGAGAGCGACGTGATATCCTTTGCAGATAAGGACATACCCAAGGAAGGAAGGGGACACCGGAAACCGCTACATATTGCGGTAATCTCCTCGGGGTATATCATGAATGGGGTATTGATTGATGGGGGATCGGCATTGAATATTTGTCCCCTCAGCACATTGCAGAAGATGAACATTAATCCCAAGCGCCTACGGGCCAGTCACGTGGTGGTGCGGGCTTTCGATGGTTCCCGAAGGGATACAATTGGGGAAATAGAATTACCAGTGGAAGTAGGTCCCTGGACTTTTGATATATCTTTCCAGGTCCTAGACATCACCGCCAGTTATAACCTGCTGCTGGGGAGGCCGTGGATACATATGGCCGGGGCAGTGCCTTCTACGCTCCATCAACAAATCAAGCTAATCATCAATGGGAATCTGGTAACAATCTCGGCCGAATGTGATGACCATTCTCCTCCCAAGGGTGGCCTACCAGTGATCAATGTGGATGAGTCGGCGGCACCAGCCAGTTTTCAGGCACTAGAGATTAGCGCTCCCCAATACAGATGCTTGGGGGCCCCAGCCATGAAGCCAAGGGTCTCTCCAGAACTCACTTTTGTTGCAAGGGAAATGATGAGGATGAAGTTCCAGCCTGGACAAGGGTTAGGAAGAAGTAGTCAAGGAATCACCAAGCCCATTCAACTGCCCCATCAGGTAGGCAAGGCAGGTTTGGGATATCATGGAGGTATAACATGGAGAAGCCGTCAGGGCATGGACCCGATTCGATTGATTGGCAGCCCGGTGACCTCGGTCAACAATAAGCAGGGGACTAGCGAGCCTGTGTCTAGAGCAGGGGGTGAAGATTTGGCCCCCACAAATGATGAATTAGCCAAAAAGGAAAGTTTCCTACAGGAGATCGCGGAAGAGTTCGAAACCCAGTGCTATATCCCCGGACAATTAATAAGCAATGAAGAGGGGACGAATGTTGCCACACCAGGAGCCCAACAAAGTGTGCCTATCATCGATTGGGCAGGGTTGATTATTCCTAAGGAGGGTATGAAGGGAGACTCGGGCGATGTGGCCGTGGTCATCGGGGAAGTGTCCGGTATAAAGCCACCTCTCATCAAGCACATATCGTCTGACCTGATCATCGACAATTGGACAGTGAGGCCAATAATATCCAAACAAGGGTAAAACCCGACGTCAGGGTGGTGGACCCCAGAGGATGGGGGAAGGAAGAAGTTCTATTTTTGTTGTTGTTTTATTTCTGCATAATTATGTCGTTCCTTCGTGTTATTTGAAAATGCGATCATCGTGGAAAATGATTTATATATGACAAGTATTTTGTTTCATGTCAGGTGTACCAAATTGAGTAATCCTTGCCTAACAAACGATCTTTCAAATTTGAATGATGATTATGATTTTGACATGGAGCTGGATTTCGATTTGATGGGCATTGAGCAAGACGAGACAGATTACGACGATGCGCCTGACGAGATCAAAGGATGGGTCGAGGATAAACCCAAACCCAATTTGGACCAAACCATCACCATTGATATTGGAACCCCAGACAAGCCAAAAGAACTCAAGATAGGGATAGACCTCACCACCAGCCAAAAAGTGGAAGTAGCCGAGTTGCTAAGCCAATATGAGGATGTCTTTGCCTGGTCGCACGAGGACATGATCGGATTGTCCACCGACATCGTGGTCCACCGGTTGCCCATCAAGGAGGGTTTCAGGCCTGTCAAGCAGAAGCTAAGGAAGTTGAAACCTGAGTGGAGCTTAAAAGTGAAAGAGGAGATCATTAAACAATTCAGGGCCGGAATCATTATGGTGTCCACTTACCCGGAATGGCTATCCAATGTAGTCCCAGTGGCTAAACCTGGAGGAAAGGTGAGGGTGTGCGTGGACTACAGAGATCTAAACAAGGCCAGTCTCAAGGACAACTTCCCGGTGCCTTTCATACACATCCTGGTGGATAACACAGCCCAGTACGAAATGTACTCTTTTGTGGATTGCTTCGCAGGATATCATCAGATAATGGTGGCAGAGGAAGATCGGGAAAAGACCGCATTCATCACCCCTTGGGGCACTTTCTGCTATAGACGATTGGCTTTTGGTCTCACAAACGCAGGGGCTACCTATCAGAGAGCTATGATGGCCCTGATCCATGATATGATGCATAAGGAGATAGAGGTCTATGTGGATGACATTATTGTGAAATCAAGGGTAGAATCTGACCATATAGCCCATCTTAAAAAGCTATTTGATCGACTCAGGAAGTATAACCTGAAACTCAATCCAGCCAAGTGTGCTTTCGGAGTACAATCGGGTAAGCTCTTGGGATTCCTGGTTAGTGATCGGGGCATTGAGTTGGATCCAGCAAAGATTAAAGCCATTGTGGATATGCCGGCACCTCACACAGAGAAGGAGATAAGAGGATTCCTGGGAAGAATAAACTTCATCAGCCGTTTCATATCCCACTTGACAACTACGTGCGAGCCAATTTTCAAGTTGTTGAGGAAGGGTGCTTCCCAAGAATGGAATGAGCAATGTCAGAGGGCTTTTCAGACCATTAAAAAGCAGCTGACTGAGGCATCGGTGCTGGTACCCCCAAAGGATGGGATCCCCCTGTTTATGTACATATCGGTCAATGCCATTGCGATGGGATGCATGCTGGGACAAAAGAATGAGGCAGGTAAAGAGCAGGCCATCTATTACCTCAGCAAAAGATTTAGCCAATGTGAACAGAATTACACTCCCATCGAAAAGACCTGTTGTGCTCTGGCCTGGGCTGCAGGGAGATTACAGCATTACCTCCATGGGCATACTACATACCTGATATCGAGAATGGATCCCCTGAAGTATATTTTTGAAAGGCCCATGTTGAATTGTCGACTATCAAGATGGCAGTTAATCTTACAGCAGTTCGACATGGTATACGTAACTCAGAAAGCCATGAAGGGGCAAGGAATCGCAGATCAGTTGGCCGAGATGCCGTCGGGAGGGATGGAACCATTAGAAACTCCTCTACCGGGTGAAGATATATTCTGGGTATCAGATACGAAATGCAATGATGAGGGACAATTCTGGAAGCTGTATTTTGATGGTGCCATGAATGCTGAAGGGGCAGGAGCCGGAGCAGTCCTGGTCTCTATCATCGGAGAACAATACCCCGTAGCCGCTAAACTGCATTTCAGCAATTCGAACAACACCGCTGAATACGAGGGATGTATCTTGGGACTCCGCTTGGCCCGCGACATGGGAGTGAAGAGACTGGCGGTGTTTGGGGATTCAGAACTAGTAATCAGACAGGCGATCGGGGTGTACAACACGAAAGAGCTCCGGTTGCTCCCATACCACCGATGTGTTGTCCAATTAATGCAAGAATTTGAAGATATCGCTTTCCGACATATTCCCCGTGGACGGAATGATTTTGCCGATGCATTGGCAACTTTGGCTTCCTTGATCCATATCATCAAAAGAAGGGACGCTCCACAGATTGAGATAGCAGTACAGAATGCCCCGGCATACGAAGAACATGTTGCAGTATTATCAGGCGAGGTGGTTCTGCCAAAGCAGCCTTGGTATCACAACATAAGGGAATATCTAAGGGATAGATCCATTCCCGACCAGGCGAGTCGAACTGAGAGGATGAGAATTCAAAAAATGGCGATGAAGTTCTACTTGAGTGGGGATTCACTCTACAAGAGGGATGCTGGTTTGGGACTGTTGCAGTGCGTGGATGAGACGCAGGCCCAAAGGATTATGAACGAAATACATGGTGGAGTGTGTGGGCCACACATGAGTGGACCGATGCTGGCCAAAAAGATTTTGAGAACAGGGCATTATTGGTTGACCTTAAAAGCTGACTGTGATGATCATGTCAAACGGTGTTACCAATGTCAGGCGCACGGTAATGTGATCCATACGCCCCCCAATGAACTGCACTGTATGACCTCCCCGTGGCCATTCTCAATGTGGGGAATGGACGTGATCGGACCAATAGAGCCCAAAGCAAGCAATGGGCACCGATTCATCTTCGTCATGATCGATTATTTCACCAAATGGGTAGAAGCAGCCTCTTTCCCCAAGGTCACTCAGGAGGTCATCGTTGGGTTCATCAGGAATAATGTCATTTGTCGATACGGGCAACCTGAGGTTTTGGTCTCCGACAATGCTAAGAATTTGAACAACGCCCTCATGAAGGGATTATGCGACCAGTTTAAGATCAAACACCTCAACTCTGTCATTTACCGTCCCAAAATGAATGGGGCAGTGGAGGCTGCCAATAAGAACATCAAGAAGATCATGGCAAAAATGTCTGCTAATCATCGGGGATGGCCAGATCTGCTACCCCTCACCCTGCTGGCATATCGAACATCAACGCGTACTTCTACAGGGGCAACCCCTTACGCTTTGATGTATGGAATGGAGGCCGTCCTGCCAATTGAGGTTGAGATGGCATCCCTCAGAATAATGATCGATGCTCAGATAAGCGAGGAGGATTGGATGCAAGATCGATACGACCAGTTGGCCCTCATTGATGAAAGGAGGGTAACTGCTGTTTGGCACGGTCAGTTATATCAACAAAGGATCTCTCGGTCATATGACAAAAGGATAAGACCTCAGAAATTCAAGGAGAATGATCTGGTGCTAAAGAGAGACATGCCTTGCCAAGACGAAGCCAAGGGGAAGTTTGCCCCAAATTGGGAGGGACCTTTTGTGATTAAGAAGGTGCTATCCGGAGGAGCCCTCATATTGCAAGAAATGGATGGTGAGACATTTCCACAACCCCTAAATTCTGACTCAGTGAAGCGATTCTACGCGTAAATCATCAATTCCCTTTTTCCTTTGAGAAGCGAACTACGTAGGACCTGATCTCCCAACTTGTGGGGGTACGTAGGCAGCCATCATGGCGCGGTCTGATCCATAAAAAAATAATCCTTCCCCTAAAACAAAGCCAATCCCCAACAGCCCGATAAACCTGCCTAAACCCTCAAAACTTTCCCGAAACCAGCCGACCAATCCTTTCCATACCAAATTGACATAACCCTGATCAAACCAAACAGTTAGCCAAAGTCTGAAACTCAATCCAATGAAATCGACAGGGGTACGGCAATATCTGTCAAATCTCCATCAAGACTTGAGAAGAGAAAGAAAGCGAAATGTCAAAATCATGATCAACCGGATAAAATGATGATCCAATGAAGGGCAACGATACAACAAAGAGGGAAAATGACTAAAATTAAATACCTGTTTACATATATAAGTCTTTTGTTACAAGATGTCCTTCTCAATAACCGATGAAATTAACATAGTCTACGCAGGAAATAAAACAATCTACAAATCGGCAACTAACTGAAGCAGGATGGATAGGGTGGTGGATAGATCTGAGGCATCAGCATCCCCTGAAATCTGCTGTCCCATCATGTCGATGCGGTCCAACAAGGCAGCGGCTCGGCTGACAGTCCCAGAGTGTGCATCTATGACTGTCCTAGCCTGAAGAGCAATGGCATCTCTATCAGCTATGGCAGCGTCTCTGGCTAGAATAGCAGCATCCCTCTCAGCAATGGCGGCATCCCTCTCAGATTCAATAGTCATCAAAGACAGACGGACCCGGCAATGTTCAGTGTCCTGACTAGGGAAAGAATCGGCTGAGATCGAGTGATATATGGTATCGTCTGGGAAAGTCACTCCAGAGTCATCGAAAGTCCCAGTCTGACTCACACCAACCGCATCCGAATCTCCGCGCAGCCATTGCACATAAGCGAATGTCTGGAGGGGGCAACCATCATTATACTCGGCCAGGATCCTACGAGGCCAAAGATCATATACCCGCAGTAGATCTCTCTCTGTCTGGGATGATATAGGGAATTGGTAGTCGGCCGCGCCCGTGAAGAGGTGGAAATCCTGTGTCTGATCAAACTGCCCCATCGCCGCCATAGGATGATAAGTCGTCACACCCCTCAAGCCAGCGATGGGAATGAAGTCCAGGTCGGGCACATGAGTCAAGAAGCTCATAAAAGAGCAATAACCCGAATAAACCAGGAGATGAAAGGGATCCTCGATGACCGACAGAAATGCTGTCCAGGAGGCCGCATCAGTATAGCTCACAGGACAAAATGAAAACTGCGTGGTGATGTCATGACTGAAGCAAAACCCTTGGCGACGGAGGTGGCCGATGGGACTAAGATGACTCATGAACCACACATACAGCAAAGTCGAGCTCCCTCGGAATACTCTGCCTCGGAAGGACTGACAGTATGAGGCTGACATGTAAGTATCCGCCAATATCATGGGAAGAATGGTGTGATCCTCCTGAAGGGCCCTGACGGCCGCGACCACCCGCATGTCCAAATGATCAGGTCCCGCGGGCAAGTACAGAACTGAGATGATACAGGCCATCAGAACGTCTAGCCTCAGAACGCCCCAGCGCTCCTCCGATACAGAAAAATCCCCAGGAAAGTGGCGAAAACTGTTAGGAGAGCCGAATCGGTCAATCAAAAAATGAAGAGGAACCAGGCGATCTGATGTGATCGCCGATAGCAGAACCGCCCTCCGCAACCCAGTAAAAGTCAAGAACTGACGGCGCATGGGACCAGACGTGACCCGGACACAGGGTCTATCCAAAGGCAGGCCGGTGAAACGAGCATACTCCTCAAGGGTGGGGGTCAGCTCTACTGTCCCTAGCCTGAACACTTGACGAACAGGGACCCAATATCTCAAAATACCATCCACAAAGCCCGCTGGCACCTGAAAGGTTAATAAGGACCGAGAATGTCCCAAAAGACCATCTGCGATGACCCTGTCGGCCGGCGATAAACCGTCCAACCAACGGAGGAGGCTGCCAAGCAACCCTGTAGGAGGAGTGGAATCCAAGCATACCACGACATCTGAGGACATCATCTGTGAAAATAGTATCAAAAGGACCATACAGGGGTCATTTTCTATCCATGAATAAAAAGCATGCATCGTACAGTCAATAATAAAGCATATGAATTTCATGAGGATAAAAGATAAAGAACTGTGCATAAATAAATAAATGAGTTCAGTACATAGTGCATGAAATGAAAAATAAATCTAAACAGGTACAGGTACGAAAAGCCCTATCCTATCCTGATCTAGATAAAGTCAATCTCATCTATGAAGGCGGGATCCTCAAACTGATCCCCCGGGGTCGCCGAAGTCGAGGGCCCAAAGTTCATGTCGGGGATGTATGGCCGCGCGGTGGCATCAGATGAGCTCGGCCCCGCATCATAACCCGTACCATCAGGATCATAGGTGTAAGCATCCTCTGGAGTCCGGCCCAGCACCCGAAGATATAGGGACAACTGGTCTACCTGACGGGTCAGAGTGGCAATCTGCTCGGCATGGGTAGGGCTCCGAACGCAGGCTGCCCAGTCAGTCATCATCACCGAGCCAGGGACCATATCCCCGAGGAAGAATGTGGCCCGGGTCTGAGGACCGATAGTGCGGGGCACCCACCAAGTACGGAAAGCATCACTCGTACTGGGACCCGTAGAAAGCATCCGGCCGTCCTCCCCTGCAAGCATGATCCCTGAAGGCTGAGAGTCCAGCGGCCAGGAGGTAGTGAAAGGAAGGGAATGCGGGATCCGGATCTCTCCTGTGACGCATCTGAATGCGCGCTCCCCCAGATACATCACCCATCCTCCGATACTCTGCAAAGTGAGGCGACGGATGGAAAGTTCGAACTCCAGGCCAGAAGGGTTCCCAGCATCGAACCCCTCAGCCAAATGCTCAGAGAGGTAGGTCATCCAGACGACATCTACGGCAGTGATCAGCTCCAGCTGGATGCGGCAGTGTGCAAAGCTGCCTGATATCGGGACCTCCTCCAAAGTGCTGTGATGCCACCGTCGGCCCCGGGGATAAGTATCAAGGCCGAGAGTAGTGACAGGCCTCAGGCATGGAAGACGCTCGTAGGCCCAGAACTGCGAACAGAAACAGTGAAAAGCATGAGAAACCGACAGACGCAGAAAGAAAAGAAATGAATTGACGGGAAATACATTAAGGAAAAAGAAAGAAGTCTCACCAGCAGAAAATGATAGAATCCGAGCCAAGCGTCTGTCTGGCCCTCCGAGCGTAGACGCATGCCATGGAGGAAATAGGCAAAGGTGAATGACCCCCAGTCATAGTCACCGATGCGGTCCACGTCTCTGACCGCTCCTACGACGCTGAAATGAATGGTGGAGGAGTTGTTCCCCAGAAAACAACCCCTCATGATGGTCAGGAACAGGCGTCGTAGCAGAATGTCCCTGGTGCCCTGATCCGCTGGAACGGGCAGTGCGTACAGACCCCCGACAGCATCGACAGCCAAAGCGCCGGATCGAATGCTACGGGCCTTAAAGACCCGATCGTCAGCACCGAAGCCCAATAAAGCCCGGACCTCCACAGGAGTGATGTCGAGATCTAGAGGAACGCGGGACCCGGCAAACTCTATGCCCGTAATGTATCTCCAATCCCAAGGGGTCAGCACAACCTCGCAGTCAAGAAGGTGAAGAGACTGCGTCTGGTGAAACCAGCGCTCTGATAAGGCCCTCATGTAACCCCAGGGGCACTGCCGGGGAATGATGGTAAAGAAGTGTCGAAAGCCCCAAGAATCCACCACCGCCCGGTAGTCACTGTGCAAAGCCGTGTAAAGGGAGTAGATGTTGAACCAGTTGCCCCTCGGCTGAGTAAACTCGGGTACCTGGGGCAATCACCAATGGGTTAGTCCGGATAAAAGGAGAATTGGGAAATTGAGAATAAAATCAGAATAGAACCGAATATACCTCGTTAGCCACGAGAGATGCCGAGGGATGACGACTGAGATCCCGACCCAATAGATCGGGGATCTGCACAGATGCGCCAGACGGGGCACTATGAGGAGCTGGAGCCGGTGTGCTGGAGGATGGTCCCTCTGCCGCGACCTCCGGAGGAGCAGCCTCCTCAACGTCCGGATGAGCAGGACGAATGACAGCCTCCGCCAAGCGGCGAGCCTGACGGGTCCGAGGAGGAACAGGAGCAGGTGCAGCCCTACGGCGGCGAACACCCGAGGTCCGGGACACGGAGGAGCTACTATGAGCATCGGGATCCATAGCTGGAACAGAATAGGCAAGGAGGAAGGTAAGTTCCCTTTTGAATTATGTCACGAATATTCTAAATTCCTACCCACATCATATAATTAAGGCAACATGATGCATGTTTATGGAAAAAAAAAAAAAAAAAAAAAAATCGGCAGAGTTCCGTTTGTAAAATGGACATCCCAGGCATAAGCCAAACGTGTTTTCAATCAATCCAAGTCTCAAACAGATCAAAATTGCATTCATACGTGTAGTTACAGCATGTAAAGTACACTAATGCATGATTTTCTTGCAGAAAAGGAATAACAGTATGTGGGACCATGTCATGAGCATAAAATAGGACTCACACAAGTGCTACATAGCATGTATATATGATAATACATAGCATTGTAAAGCATACATTTCTATCTCTAAACATGCAAATAGCCAAATGTATAGCAAAACGTTGACGAAATTGAAAAGTGAACGGTCAAAGTGTTACCTGTAGCGCGTAGAGCGATCCTACCGGAGCGGTTTTTGCAGAAAAGTTGGAGAAATCGACAAAAGGCCTCTGCAAACGAGCAAAATCGCAAGAATCTATGTGGGGTACGAAGTTGAAAGTGACAGATCTGGAAGTGGCGAGCCGCCTAAGAACCCGATCTTGGCCGCAGATCCATCTGCGGCTGGCCGCAGATCCATCTGCGGCTGGCCCTGGTGGGTCCCCTTGGCTCCCTTGCAACCGTTTGATGTGTCTAATGAAAATGAATTACGAGATGGGTGACCGGCGACGATACCCGGCCCCGACGAAACGATCGACCGGCGACGATAACCGGCGATTATGAGATGGATGTCCGGCGACGAAAACCGGCTCCAGCAAGATAACCAACCGGCGACGATAACCGGGGGTTACGAGATGGGTGACCGGCGACGATACCCGGCCCCGACGAAACGATCGACCGGCGACGATAACCGGCGATTACGAGATGGATGTCCGGCGACGAAAACTGGCTCCAGCAAGATAACCAACCGGCGACGATAACCGGGGGTTACGAGATGGGTGACCGGCGACGATACCCGGCCCCGACGAAACGATCGACCGGCGACGATAACCGGCGATTACGAGATGGATGTCCGGCGACGAAAACCGGCTCCGGCAAGATAACCAACCGGCGACGATAACCGGGGGTTACAAGATGGGTGACCGGCGACGATACCCGGCCCCGACAAAACGATCGACCGGCGACGATAACCGGCGATTACGAGATGGATGTCCGGCGACGAAAACCGGCTCCAGCAAGATAACCAACCGGCGACGATAACCGGGGGTTACGAGATGGGTGACCGGCGACGATACCCGGCCCCGACGAAACGATCGACCGGCGACGATAACCGGCGATTACGAGATGGATGTCCGGCGACGAAAACCGGCTCCGGCAAGATAACCAACCGGCGACGATAACCGGGGGTTACAAGATGGGTGACCGGCGACGATACCCGGCCCCGACAAAACGATCGACCGGCGACGATAACCGGCGATTACAAGATGGATGTCCGGCGACGAAAACCGGCTCCGGCAAGATAACCAACCGGCGACGATAACCGGGGGTTACGAAATAGGTGACCGGCGACGATACCCGGCCCCGACGAGACAATCGACCGTCGACGATAACCGGTGATTACGGAGAGGATGTCCGGCGACGAAAACCGGCTCCGACGAGATAACCAACCGGCGACGATAACCGGGGGTTACAAAAGGGGTGACCGGCGACGATACCCGGCCCCGATGAGACAATCGACCGGCGACGATAACCGGCGATTACGAAATGGATGTCCGGCAACGATAACCGGCTCCGACAAGATAACCAACCGGCGACGATAACCGGGGGTTACGAGACGATCATCCGCATTGCATTGATACCCTTTTACGAATATGACTGCATCCATGGCATCATACGTTGCATCGTAAGGCATATGTGTGTCATCACGTATGTATTGTCATCCATGTGCATTGTCATTCATGCATCGGGTGTCTATTCTTTATCTTGTTCATTTCATTCATCATTTCATAAACATGATAAAGAGGGGCAGCTGTAGACACCCAAATTTTGCGTTCCCTGTACTAACCATGACAGGAGGGCAAAATCATCAATTGAACCGGCTTGCGGGAGTGAAGGAGTGGGCCCAAGGGCGAGCGCCCGACACCACCGCAGGGATTGGCAATCAAAGCGGATGTGACAATAAGGCCATCCGAGACAGACATCCCCGAATGAGGTGGCGCGTCTCCCGGAGATTCCCGGACTGCGAAATACGAGCCCTTCGACGGAAATCAACGGTATGGCACGGAAATCGAGACAAGGTGCAGAAAATGAGAAAATCAGTACAGTCAGCCGCAGATCAATCCGCGGCCAAGGACGGAACTCGAGACGGCACGGGACTCGAGCGCACGGGACTCGAGCGCGGCTGGGGGGAGAACCAAGGGCCAGCCGCAGATCAATCTGCGGCTGCCCTTGGCAGTCCCTTATCAGGCCAGTTCGCATACAGAAACAAAAAAAGAGAGGAAGAAGGAAAAATCCAGCAGCAGCAGCTCGGAAATAGGGAGAAAACATCAACAAAATAAGGGCAATTAGGAGAGAAAAAGAGTGAAAAGAGTGAGGAATTGTGCCAATTTTGTGAGATTATATCTCATATTTTCTACTCTACTCAATACACAAATTCTTACATATTGTGGGGATCATTTTGCAAGGTGAAAATCTTTTGTTTTTGACATTTGCTCGTACCATTTTGATAGGCTCTTATTATCCGAATCCTCTTAAATGTATCCTTTTTTTGCGTTGTATTGTGAAATCATGGATTAGGGATTATTAGTGAGGGTTCCATCGGAACAAAATTCTTCCTAATAACCCGAGGATATCCAATTGGTGGAATTTCTAGCTTATTTATGGTGATTGCTTGGATGTAATTTAGTTAGACTATCATTTTCGGATATCATGGTGTATTAGGCAATCCGTGTTGTTTTAGTTTCGTAGAATTCGTTTTGCGGGTATGTAGTAATCTTGGGTGTGAGCCTAGGAATGCGACCCCGTGGTTCAAATCCGATGATGGACGTGTTGATACATGTAATGGATGCAAGGTACTCGTGTTGTTGTAACATGTAATCGTTGGGCCTTAAAACGACGCTAGAGCGAGAATCGGGTTTAAGGCCCCGTAATAGTAAAATATGTGATTGTTAGCGTTAGGGGATATTTTGATGGCTTACATGCCCATGAATAGCCCCTACGCGTTTGATATTTAGTTCGAATTGTATCATCCAACAAAATGATTTCAAAACCAAAACAATCAAGATTTTGCCAAAATTAATCAAAGTAGGATATTAGCATCACGAGGCTAAAAATTGGAAGTGCTAATGAAAGTCGATTCCTATTTTACGAGAAAGCCAAAAGGAAGTTGTTTCCAAACGTCACAAAAAATGGTTTTATAAAGAGAAATAAACGTTTTACTAAACTTTGGTACATAGGGCGAAAGAGATCCTAGAAATTGCCCATCATGTGAGTTACGAAGGCAACGTATAGATCTCGATTCCTATTTTGACGAAGGTTTAAAACTCTTGTTTTGCCAAAACGACACCTAATGAAAATCTTGCAGTTTTAACAATTAAAATCAAAACCTTTCTCATAAAGAATAAAGCTTTCTCGTGTATGCTGAAAAGACATTCCGAAGCGTTCTCAAATTAAAGCACGACTTTCCCTAAAAATCCAAATGATTCTTTCATGCAAACTCACCACAACATTCACATAGGCACACACACACACACGCGCGCGTACATACACATTTCATGAATTAAAGGATAGGAAAAGCATCAAGATTGCGGTAGCCGTGTTTCACGGAAGCCGGGGGGTGCCTAACACCTTCCCCTCGCTTAAGCAAGCCCCCGAACTCTATGAATCTCGATTCGCAGACCATTTAATTCGGAGTCACATATGAGCCAGCGATTTATAAAAAACGAAAACTCGGATGAGTTGGTACATCCATTTCAAATATACCAACTGGCGACTCTGGTTAATTGGCTCATCATAAAAAACGATCTTTCAAAGTCCCGTCGACATTAAGTGCCGACCTTTTTCCCAAAATCACCAAAACCAAAAGGCAAAAAAAAATAGGAAAAGGGAACGCGAGACGAGAAAAACCCGGCGTCGACACATAGATTAAATTAAATACACTTAACTTATTATTACAATTATGCCATTTACTTCTTAAATAAATATTCTCTTTTTTGCGGTGTGACCCTTTAGTTCTCCATATTAAACCGGTTGTGAATAAATCAATTAGAACAATTCTAATCTTATTTAAATAAATAAATTAAACTATTTAATTTATTTAAATAAATAATATTTATTCTATAATAAGGGTAAACCCCCTTAGCGATCAACGACTTTTCAGATAATATAGATTTCAACATTAATCACAAAAGAACCTTTCAGTGCATAGTTACCGCACAATTCAATCCTTTTACCATACAATGTCCCAATTAAATATAAGATATAGATTTACTGTCAAGTCTTATTTTATTTAATTATATGTATTTCGATTCCCAAATGCACAACTCTAAATAATGCAAATTAGAAACTCCTTTCTAATTTCATTCTGCCTTGGCCAAGGACTACTGAGTTGTCATTTATCGAATCACATAAGACATTCACATCTTTTACTAGACGTGGTAGATTCTTTGTTGATCATTTACCTATCTCCATGTACAACTTATTATACCCAATCATACCCTTTGATATACCCTAAAAGTCTTAAGGGACATGTCAAAGTATAACTCATCATACACAAGATGCTATGATGATCTCAAGTCCAAGGATCACTTGTACTACTATCACTATAGGAATTCCTATTGACAGACGAGTAAAACTCTATTAGGTATTCCTTAGCGAGCCACGTTCAGTGAACTTATTCTCCAATAAGCACCTACATACTTGCTTTATTGTCTCCACACAAATGATTATGAGATCAATCATCCTCTTCTTAAGAGCAAGCAACGTATGTACTAATCTATCCGGATTCACTAATCCCCTATTTAGTAATCCAACGATTAGGAATGATTTTAGTTTGTGAGCTATCTAGAATTTAGATCTTATTAGCATGATCACCATTATGATTCTAAAAGCATTGCTCAAAACTATGGGTTTATCACATTTAATATAATAGCACCATGTAGATAATATAAAATGCCTTTTAAGAAAATCAATTCTTTTATTAATAAATGATTAAGATTACAAAGTATATGCTACATCATATCAAATATGATTGGCTTGTGTGCATACTACTTTCAATCCAAACACAGATAACATCCTGGCAGGAATTATCATCTGTTATGGGATATTGTGAACCTTGGATAGATAGCAGTCATATTTTATCGAATATTTATAGTTGTATAGTTTCACATGAGCACCAGATCTGCTACAGGGAAGTGTAGAGAATTTGGGGGCGTCATAGGTTGGTATCAGTGTTGTAGATTATAGTTCTAAGGTAGTTAGGAATTACCTTAGGATATAGTCATTGAGTCCGTAAAATACTTAATTATACATAAAATAATCTTAAAAGCTTTATATTATGTGTAAATTGCTTCGCTTTAATACTAAACAACTAAAATTCTTTTGTAGGATGTCAAGGACAAATTGGAATGACCTCCCAGTTATTGATCAACCCATGGTAGGGCGGCTGATAGAGAGTGAGTGAGAAGAAGATCTAGAAGAGATATATCCCGCAGTAGGGACACCAGAGAAGGAGGAGGAACTAGAGGAGGAAGAACTTTTGTACGACCAGGAGATATTAGATGCGGAGGAGGTTGAACATCCCATAGATGGACAGCTAGTAGATCCTGATCCTGATGAGGAGATTGGAACGAGTCAGATGATGCGTGTCGATAGACATGAGGAGATAGTGACCGGGTTAGACCAGTAGTCATCCACAGATCTAGAGGCTGCCAATTTTCGAGCATACGTAGCTAAAGGTTTATTGGAGAGTGAGAGGGATAACACTTGCCATCTTAGAACACTTCTCTAGAATACCCAAAAGGAAAGGCAAGATGCCCAGATGCAGTTGTACCGAGCTGACAAGGGATGTCGGGATACATTCGAAGGCTTAGAGCATCAGGTGCTTAGGTATCCCATAGAGGAGAGGAAGGTAGATTATATGATAGATAGATCAGTGGTCTGTCATATGGTTCAGGATGCTTATAAGGAGACACGCGATCGTTCAATCTAGTTTAGTACTTAAGTTTGTTTGCTGTAGTTTGTATTATAAAGATTTTGGGTTGTAAAATAGGAAATCCTCTGTACTAACTAGTGGTAGTACAAACCACTAGTCCAATATGTAACCGTTCTGTATGTGATATACAAATTATGGTTGTACAATCAAATTATTAGCTCTATGTGTAGATATCCTTGTATTTATACTTGTTTTTCTTTATTTTAGAATCTTGGCATAAAGACAAAGAAACCAGACCAGAAATGAGACTAATGAACCAAATCCCACCCAACAACTAGTAGACTTACTATTAGGAGCCTTACAGGGTCATCCACCACACCAGCTCAACACAAATAACCCATATAGGTCAGCGTTTAAAGACTTTAAAACTGTTGAACCACCTGAGTTCAAGGAAACTGTGGATTCAGTTGAAGCCCAAACTTGGGTAACTGAAATAGAAAAGTTCTTCACTGTAACAAACGTAAGTGAGGAACACAAGAAAATCCTTGCTACCTTTTTCTTAAAAGGTGAGGCAAACTTTTGGTGGGAAACAACAAAAACCAGGGCCGGTGAAGGGGTAATTCCTTGGGTAAGATTCAAAGAACTATTCTTTGAAAATTACTTTCCACAAACTATGTAAGACCGAATGGAGGTAAAATTTCTAGAACTAAAATAAGGGGAAATAACTGTATCTCAGTATACAGCCAAGTTTAACGAATTGTCTCGTTTTGCCCCACATCAAGTTAACTCTGAGACAAGAAAAACTAGGAGATTTGAGGAAGGGTTGAAACCTCAGATACGGAGTAGAATATCGAGCTTCCAGTTGAAGATGTTTTCAGAGATTCTTGAGAAGGCTATCATAGCCGAGACCGAGAACGAAAACCTTCTCAAATTCCATAAGGATAAGAGGAGTCAGAATGATGGAGGAAAATTCAAGGGAAAAGTGAGTATAGGGGGAAATAATAACAACAAGAGGAAGTGGGATACCACTTTTTCTACTAATTTTAGGAAAAAAAAAGGAATAATTACAATAACAACAACATCACCAACAGAAACCAAAATAACAAGGTGGAACGTTGTGTCACATGTGGAAAGAACCATCAGGGAGTATATCGTAGGAAGGTGGTTAACTGTTATAGCTGTGGTTAGGAGGGCCATATTGCTTCTGATTATCCTAAGAAGAATAACAATACTATTACTCAAGGCAATCAGAATTATAAATGTTATAATTGTGGCGCAACGGGTCACATATCTAGAAATTGTCCAAAGAATAGGAACCAAACTAGGGGAAGGAATCAAACCACAAACAACACCCTCAAACCAACAGTAACAGGAGATGGAGGTCAGAGTCGTCCAACCGCCAGAACATTTAATATGACGATGAGGGATGCTGTTGCTTTACAGGATGTGGTGACAGGTATCATCCCTATCGACATTTTAAATGCATATGTGTTGTTCGACTCTGGTGCTACTTGTTCATTTGTGTCTAATAGCTTTGCTAAGAATTTGAATATGCCATGCGAAGACTTAGACATACCTTTTAATGTAGAGATTGCAAATCGAGAGGTACTTCTCGTTAAAACTGTATATAAAGATTGTAACGTAGAGATTAAGGGACACAAGTTTCTTGTGGACCTCTATCCTATACAGCTAGGGGAATTTGATATAATCTTAGGCATAGATTGGTTGGTTAATCATAATGCAATGATTGACTGCCATCGGAAACGTGTAAATCTGTTGACTAAGTCGAAGTCAAAGGTAGTGTTCAACGGTGGTTGTTCACCTAAGCGATCTCGTTGTCTGACAGTAATGCAAGCAGAAAGATTGCTTAGGAAGGGTTGCACAGGTTATTTGGCATATATAGTAGATACTCGAAAGGAAGGAGCAAAGCTAGAGCAAATACCTGTGGTTAGAGAATTTTCGGATGTGTTTCCAGATGATTTACCAGGTCTACCTCTAGATAGGGAGATTGAGTTTGTTATTGATCTGGCACCTGGTACGGCGCCAGTTTCGAAGGAACTGTATAGGATGGCACCAGTAGAGTTGAAGGAGTTACTTGTACAGTTATAGGAACTCTTAGACAAGAAATACATACAACCCAGTGTTTCACCTTGGGGAGCACCGGTGTTGTTTGTCGAGAAGAAGGATGGAACTTTAAGATTATGTGTTGACTATAGATAATTAAATAAATTAACCATAAAGAACAAATATCCTTTACCACGAATTGATGATTTGTTGGACCAGTTGAAAGGGGCCGAACATTTTTCGAAGATTGACCTACGATCAGGTTATCATCAATTAAAGGTAAAAAAAGAAGATGTGCCGAAGACAGCATTTAGGACACGCTATGAACATTATGAGTTTCTTGTGATGTCATTTGGATTAACAAATACGCCGGCAGCATTCATGGACTTGATGAACCGAGTGTTTAAACCATGCTTAGACAAATATATCGTAGTGTTCATCGATGATATTTTAGTATACTCGAGAACAAAAGAAGAGCATGCTGAACACTTAAGAAGCGTATTAGAGATATTATGCAAGGAACAACTTTACGCAAAGTTTTCCAAGTGTGAGTTCTGGTTGGAAAGAGTCCAGTTCTTGGGTCATATAATTGACAAGAATGGAATAGCGGTGGATCCAGCAAAGATAGAGGCGGTTGTAAATTGGGAACAACCAACAACTCCAACAGAAGTACGAAGTTTTCTCGATTTAGTAGGGTACTATCGACGTTTTATACAAGATTTTTCAAAAATAGCAACCCCGCTAACCAATTTAACTCGAAAGACAGTAAAGTACGTCTGGATAGATAAATGTGAAGAATGCTTCCGAGAATTGAAGAAACGATTGAGCATGGCACCATTGTTATCTTTACTAGATGATACAGGAGGACTTGTCGTTTATAGTGATGCATCACACAAGGGATTGGGTTGTGTGTTAATGCAACATGGGAAGGTGATTGCGTATGCATCACGACAACTCAAAGATTATGAGAATAGGTATCCTACGCATGATCTTGAGTTAGCTGCTGTAGTATTTGCCTTGAAAATCTGGCGGCATTACTTGTATGGGGAGAAATGTGAGATATACACAGATCATAAAAGTCTGAAGTATATTTTCACGCAGAATGAATTAAATATGAGGCAGAGGAGATGGCTAGAGTTGATAAAGGATTTCGACTATAAAATTTTATATCACCCTGGGAAAGCCAACGTCGTAGAAGACACGTTAAGTAGAAAAAACCAAGAAAAGTTGAATATAATAACCAACAACGATGTACTGATAAAAGAGTTTGACAAACTTGTGATTGAGGTAAGAGTTCCAGTGAATTCTACCCAAAAGTTATTTGTTGTGGAGGATGGTTCAACTTTGTTGGAGAGAATCAAGGGACTACAGGAGATGGATGTAGAGTGTTAGAAGTGTAAGACTGAAATAAACCATAAGAATAATAACAAATTCAGAGTGGATAAGGATGGGGTACTGAGGTACGAAGATAGAATTTGGGCACCCTCAGTACAAGAACTAAAAGATGAAATACTGAATGAAGCCCGCAGTTCTAAATTTGTCGTACATCCAGGGAGTACAAAAATGTACAAAGATTTAAGTCGACACTTTTGGTGGTCTAACATGAAAAGAGAAATAGCAGAGTGGGTAAGTAAATGTTTAACGTGTCAAAGGGTTAAAACTGAACATCAGAAACTGAGTGGATTACTACAACCCTTAGAAATTCCTGAGTGGAAATGGGAACACATTACTATGGATTTCGTAGTGGGTCTTCCAAATACACAGAAAGGTCACAATGCCATTTGGGTAATTGTAAATCGTCTTACCAAGTCAGCTCATTTTCTACCCATAAAAGTTAACTTCAGTCTTGACTAGTTAGCCAAACTTTACATCAATGAAGTTATTTCTAGACATGGAGTCCCTGTTTCTATAGTATCAGACCGAGACCCACGATTTACTTCAAATTTTTGGACCAGTCTCCAGAAACATTTAGGAACCTAGTTGAGATTAAGCACAACTTATCACCTACAAATCGATGGTCAGGGTGAGAGGACAATTCAAACATTGGAGGACATGTTGCGCACTTACATCATGGATTTCAAAGGGAGTTGGGAAGATCAGTTACCTTTGGTAGAGTTTGCCTACAACAATAGTTACCATGCCAGCATAGGAATGCCACCATTTGAAGCTCTGTATGGAAGAAAATGTAGGACACCATTATGTTGGGACGAGGTCGGTGAGCGACAAATACTAGGACCCAAAATAGTTCAACAAACCGCTGAGCTAATTCGAATTATACGAGGAAGGTTGCAAGCGTCTCAAGATCGACAGAAGAAGTATGCAGATTAACACAGGAAGTTGCAAGATTTCGATGTCGGTAGTCATGTGTTTTTAAAAGTTTCTCCGTGGAAAGGCAAAATACGTTTTGGCAAGAAGGAAAAATTGAGTCCGAGATTCATTGGACCATTTCAAATATTGAGAAGGATAGGTGAAGTAGCTTATGAGGTAGCCTTACCTCCCGAGTTAGAACATATCCATAATTTGTTTCATGTGTCCGTGTTACGACCATACAAACCTGATTATAAACACGTTATAGATTACGAGCCTATTCAAATCGAGAAAGATTTATCGTATGAAGAAGTTCCTATTGAAATCATAGATAGGAAAGAACAATATTTACACAATAAAGTGATACCTTCAGTCAAAGTTATTTGGAGGAATCAAAACATAGAGGAAGCTAGGTGGGAGCTCGAGAGTAAAATGCGAGATAACTACCCACACTTGTTTTTGTAATCTGTACTGTAATTTCGAGGATGAAATTCTTATTAGTGGGGGTGAATGTAATATTCTGGACCCTAATAAGATTTGTATATGTAAATTATGTGGTTATTAAATAAAATTTCATGTTCCGACTTTGTATTATGTGATTGTGTATTTTATTTAATAATTAGGTCAAATAAAAAAAAATTCGCCAAGCAGCTGTGTCGTGCTTACACGGACAAAATGATTTGTCGTGCTTCCGACGATTTCACCGAGAAGCGTCTCGACAAATTATTTTTGTAAGCTGCTGTGTTGTGCTTGAAAATGACAAAATGATTTGTCGTGCTTCGGAGTTACTATAATATTATATTAACTGATAAAAATCTAAAATAAGTTAAATAGGGTTTAAAAGGATAAACTAAAGTAGAAACCCTAATTGGTAAAAGTTGTCTGAATTGGTCAATTAAAACCCTAATTACTATACAAGAATCTTAAGTGATATAATTAGATTCTAATTAATGAATAATAATATTAATTATGAATCATTGAACTTATATTAAAAACCCTAATTCAAGATTTAAACCCTAATTGTAGGATTAAAAATCCTAAACCCTAATTTGAAAACCCTAACACCCTAATTTGATTCAATAACACTAAATTATGAAATGATAAACCTTAATTATGATATATTAGATTAATTAAGGTATTAATAAACCTAATTAAACATCCTAAACATGATTAGTAAAAATCTAGGTTTAATTATTAAGTAAATAAATCAAAAATAAAATTTAAACTAATAGAAATTGAGCTAGGAGTGTGCAAGCTTGTGCTCAACACACTCCAGCACAAGTAGGTCATTTTGATCAGATAGGAGTAGCACAAGTATCAAGGCTAGATATTTGTGGAGGCCAAATTTGGAAAAAGAACCCTAAAAACCCTAATTTGCAACTCCTATAAATAGAACATCAAGCTGATAAGTTAAGCCACGAATTTTATAAAGCCTAAACACTTACAATAATACCATAACAAGCCTTTGCAAGCATAAGATCATAATCAAAAGCCAGAGATCAAAAATCTAAGAAAAAGGTGCAAAACCCTAATTTTTATGCTAGATCTTCAAGCTTGTAATAATTTTATGTTTTAGATGTTTAGGATTATGTGTAAACATGTTATTTGATGATCTGGGTTGGTTAATCATGTATCCATAACGTTTAAAGGGTCGAATTTGATCAAAAACCCAAATTGTTCTTGGCAGTCAAGAACAGCCTGACAAGGCTTTTTGTCAGAGCTTTTGATTGACCTAAACTGTATGTTTGATATGTTTTAAAACATGAATTTATAGTATGCCATGTTATCTATGATATCCAATTGGTAGATGGTTAAATTATTTCTAGGATGAAAGTTATAGGTGGTCAAAACACGTTGACCGACCATGTTGAACTGTTTCTAGGCAACCCAGAAACATGAAAAACACTCTAACAGTGTTCTAACAATTTTTAAACAACCCAGATAATGCCTAAATGATATTATATGTGTTGTTTCTTGGTTTAATCTTATAGTATGCTATGTAAACTACAACCTTGAAGCATCAAAACACATTAAGCTAACATGGAATGAAAGTTATTAACGGTCAAACCACGTTAACTGACCATGACTGCTTGAGTTTCTGGGTTACCCAGAAACTCAAGAACAGTGATGAACCAGCTACTTTGACCACATTTTTAGAGCATCAATTGATGTTGTTTGAGTATAATTTTCATATGTCATTATACACTACCATGTAAGCTACAACAACAAACAAAAATAACACACAAACAATAACCCAGCTGGAATTAATTTAAGGTCAAAGGTCACTGCTTGACCATTACCAAGTGTTCTTCATGGAGAACACCTTTAGCGACGAAATGCATACTCAAACCCAGAAAACTAAAAATCTTATGAAGACTGTCGCTAAAGTCTTTTGCGACGATTTTAAATAAAAATTAAAAATTCATATTAATTAATATTAAATATTAAAAAAATTATTTTTAATTATATTTAATAAATTTTTAATATTTCTGATAAATTTTTTTATAATTATTTAATTTAATTAAATATTAAATTATTTAATAAATATATTGAATAAATTATTTAAAAATGATATTAATTAGTTTAAATGATAATTAAATCATTTAAAAATGTTACTAACTTTCCAAAATTATTATAAATAATAAATAAATTATTTTAAATAATATACTAAGTAATTAAAAATATTTTAAATGATAATTAAATCATTTAAATATTAAACTAAGTTTTAAAAATTGTTATAAATAATAATTATATCATTTAAATGATAAAATAAATTCTAAAAATATTATTAATGATTAAATAAATCATTTAATTAATATTTTAAGTATTTAAAATTATTCTAAATGATAAATAAATCATTTAAATAACATATTAATGTTTTAAAAATATTCTAAATGATAATTAAATCATTTAAAAATATTCCTAAGCTTGTAAAATTATTTAAAAATATTACCAAGCTTCTAAAAATTATTTAAAAATAATATTAAGCTTATAAAAATATTATAAATGATAATTACATTATCTAAGCTAATATTTAAACTTCCAAATGAAGTTTTATCGAATAACTTATATGTTTAACTGTCTAAAGTCACGACCGAAATACCAAATCAACGCTGAACCTTAACAAAACTTATCTAGATTAACTCAATACATGTTATTATAAGTTTTAACGTTTACTATTGTTGTACATAGACTACGTACGCTGATAAATCATGTTAACATTAAATAAAAGATCTATGCTAAGGCAAGTCTTCTAACCTTGTTACATTTAAACAAGTATTATACATCTTGCTATCAATTGATACAAAGTTATTGTTTCTTGTTCGGCATAACTTAAGAAATGAATCATTATTCATATATTGTTTATTCAAGCGTAAATTGTTGTGTCAAACCAAATTGTTTTGGTACGACATCTTATACTGAGAAATGGAACACTTTGATGTAAGGTGAACTGAAACATCTTGATATAAGGTGCCGATAAATGTTGATTATATATCGACACAAAATTGTAGGATGATATGCATACTCCTAGGATATTGGTTAGGCTGATCCCCTACCAGATATCCGAAATCAAGCGATTCTAAGTCACTGAAGACTGATAGAACTAATTAAAATATATTGCTCATGTATAGAACCCTCAATTATACATCATTGACATCTTTCAAATCAAACACATTGTGTTTATGTTTTCAAATAAACTTGTTGAGCATTTGTAGCTCATTCTTACATATATCTTCTTTTGCAGTTTTAAATGATAATCCCGGCACTTCTGGGACAGACAAAGGAAAATAATATGTTTATTAGTTTTAATTACTATTTTTGAATAATTCAAGTCTTTTATAAGGCTTTGTTGTAATAATTTAGTACTGAGAACGATGTAACCAAACTTAATGATATGTAATATATCATCATCTTTTATTACATCGAATGCGTTATACTCTGATCTTTACTTTCTTTAGTATAGTTGTACTAAGTAAATACAGTATCTATACGAACTATACTTCTGAATGAGGGTATTTGAATGATATTGAAAGTCCTATAAGCTTTGAGGTTACTGTGACGCCCCCAAATTCTGACGTCGCTGTCTTGAATTTGACTTAAATAACGACATAAACTAATACAGTGAAAATGATAGAATAAATTACATTGATTTAATATAATTATTCTCGTCCCAAGGTTTCGCAACCGTTACTACAATACTATCCAAGAGTCTTGATTCAAATTAAACATAGTACTAATACATAATCCATGCCTAAGCTTATTACATAACCGAATTAGAAAACTTAAAGCAACATAGTAATTAATCTTCTTTTTAAGGAAGAACAAAGCTACTCCATAGTTCTGCCCTTTCCCTTGTCCTTGCTTGAAGGTTCACCTCGTTCTGCCTTAACTGAAAGGTTTAAAAAAGTAAGAATGAGCAACAAATTTGCTCAGCAAGTATATACAATGGGGGTGAACAATATAAAGTTCAAATCGTAAGGGTATGACAGTAAAGGATAGTTCAAGAATAATAAGAAGAATCAATTATAAGAGTCATTATGGACCAAAGAACATCAATAAGATTCATGCGTCTAATCATTTCAAAATCCAAGAATATGAACACTGAGTAGTCACTAAAGGACTAAGAACTCCTGCTAGAATTAACAGTTATTATACTGAAAATCCAATAAAAATATGTACACAGGTGATCAGCTTATAGTACCCCAGGTTATGCATAACTTTTACATGCTTATAAGTGCGCGCGTCGGTTCCCCGATAATATAATTTCCCCTTTAATGAGGGTTGTTCATCTCAGTAAATTAGAGTCCGCACTAAGACAATTAGTTTGGAATAGCTTTCTAACACATGTATAATAGTCTAACCGAAATAATGGTTTAGACAACTTTTATAATCATATTCAATGACATAATGAATACGAATACTTGCAATGAAGTTTAAGGGATATTGATCTTAAACCAATCCTTAGCATATGAACGACAGTTTATAAAGCATAAAAGTCATTCTCACTGGCATATACTTGTATGATAAATGAATGTACAATCTTAAGAACTTACTCAATAAAAAGATAGGGTTCGCGTACTTGCCTTTAGTGTAGTCTACGAATTTAAAGCTTAATGACACGTTGCAATCCTATTATATAATAGTTATATATGAGAATTCCATTAGTCATACAAGTTCATAATTCAAATAACTCCACATTATGACTCTACACATATACACACAAGTATAACACATTTTTAGTCCTATTTTAGACGTTAATCCTGACCATGGACCAATACATCACGTTGTTTGAAATCGTTGTGAGGCTCCCAAACCCGGGTCCCTTGAACCTCGGACCTGGTGCGTCACGATACATCATATTTACAACTACTGCGGAAGATATAAACATAAATTGTTTATACAATAATCTCTGCTACATATCCCAAGGTATATAACCTTTATTAATACATACCTTCAGTAACTAAAAAGGTTTACAATATCATTTACATCAGATAACTAATTAGTTAACATGCATAACACTATAATCTTGTCGTTTGCTTCTGTCTTTGTCTTTCCTCGAACATTCGTATTAATCTGAAATTTGTTATCATGATATAGCAAGGGTGAGCAACTACTTTGCTCAGCAAGTTTAAATACAATAAGGATATATCATGATTGAAAGAATGAATAAGCTTTGGAGTTTTTTTCAACAATATAATAATTGTGAAAGAGCATGAATCAGAATTTCAGTAAATGAATGACTGAATTCAATAATACAGGGTGTCAATAATGATCATGAACCAATTTAACTGAACCTTAAGGTAATGAAGGTGATCAGCCTTTCATACCTGATGAACATATGCAACATACACTAAGTGCGAATCAATAAACATAGATGTGGAATAATTTTCAATAATTAATCCACTAGAATGCTTGAAACATAATAACTCGATTTTGAGTTAAGGAACTTGCATTTCAATATGAAAACGAAGTCAAGATACTTGCACAAAGATAAGAAACTTGCTCAATATAAAAGTTGAGTAAGATGGAACTTGCCTGTACCATCGATTACTGCTACGCAATCTAACTTAATCTCTTATGAAAGACCTATCAGTTATAAGATTGATCTTTCAATTAGCATCACATATATCACCTTATAATATTACTTATAATATTTAAGCACATAAGCAAATATTAGATAGCACCTTAGCACCATACGCATTCATAATTCTAAAACTAACACACATCGAGTCTTTAACAGTGTTCAATATAGTATGCTGAGTGGTTTCCCACAAACAACCAACAAACTAGTTTTCGTCTCGTCTACACTGTTTTCATAGTGAGTTAGATCGGTTGCTAGTTCGTATATACCTCCGCTCTCTGAAAGAATTGTTTAGCCCAGCTACTATACATCAACCATTAAAGAACACGACTGTGCTACTACTTTATCGTAAACCTTATGACTTAACACTAAGTCTTTCATTTTATAAGTTCTTTATAATCCATTAAGCCTGAATACCTAATCCAACAAGTTGGTTTATTCAAACATACCAATCTAGCAAATTGGATTCTAACTGACATCCAATCCAGTAACCTGGATTTAAACTATCCTACAATCTAGCAACCTGGATTCACTAATTCAACAAACTATTTTCTAATCCAACACATTAGATTCAAACTAACCTACAATTCAGTAAGCTAGATTCACTAATTCAGCAAACCATATTCAATTATTCAGCAAACTATATTCATTAATTCAGCAAATCGAATACCACAATCCAGCAAGCCGAATACAAGTTAACATACTAATTCAGCAAACTAAATACATCTATGCAGCACATTGAATACATGTGACGCCCCCAAATTCGGGTCTCAAACACCCGGATTTGGTCATCACGATCCAATACAATCATCCACCTCCAAACAACATACAATAACTAAGTGCGGAATATAATAAACATATGTTGTTCATTTAAAAGGTGTTACTAGTCCCAAGATTCGATAACCTTAATACAAAAATATGTATTAATGTCTGCGCGAAAACAATTGCACGATGTGCGAGTGCCAATAATAACGATGTGGAATAATTGTTAACTAATTAATCCACTTAGAGCATGCTTGAGGAATTAAAGGTTCAAGCTTAAATATTAACTTGCAATAAATAATACAAGAATGGTTTCAGGGAACTTGCAACAACGTAAGAAGTTAAGGTTAGGAACTTGCACAAAGTGAAGTTTCGGTAAAAGGGAACTTGTCCTCAATAATACTTGCACAACAATAATATATTTGCACAAGTTGATAGAAGTCAAGGGAACTTGCGTTCAACATATAAGGTGAATGGAATTAAGGAACTTGCACAATACACCACATCCTGCTCGAATCTAAATTGAGTAGGGTTAAAGGAAACTTGCACAATTAAAGTTTCGGGATAGAGAACTTGCCTGGTGCGTCTGCTACAATATACTAACACACGCTCCTTAAAATCCTACACAATTAAGTACATATTCGTATAACAATTAGTCACTTATAGACTAGATTTAAAACTGACGTAGCATCATTAAAGCACATTGATTGCCACTACGACTACCCAGTCGGGGGTCTAAGGGGGCAACGTCCCCTGGAAACCAAACGTAAGTTGTAACCAGGTTAATCAATTTTCGCCTTAAGACAACACTATTTAATCTTGGTTGTTAAATGGTTACCTAATAGTAATAATCAACTAATTATCCTAATTTAATATTAATTAAACAATGTCTAATTAGTTATTCACACTTGTTATTTATTATTAATCAGAATAATAAATAATTAATCTTACTGTATTTATCATTACTTAATATTAATTAAATAATAATTTACTATTGGTTAATTTTAAAATTACACGACCCGACCTGAACCGCCCCGATCCGGACTGACCCGACCAAGAACACGGGGTTGGCGCTGCAGCGAGAGACCATTAAGGCAAGGTTGACGCTGCGGCGTCAAGTCCGTGCCAATCCAACCTAGCACATGGCCTTTACGCTGCGGCGTGAGGCTCCTTAGTAAGGCCGACGCTGCGGTGTCAGGCCCTTAACTCGTGACGTTGCGGCGTCATGCTGCCGCTGCAGCACGACGACCAATCCGCTGTGACGCTGCGACGTCACTTACTGCCGCTGCGGCGTGACGAACCAAAGTTCGTCTTCTCCGGTCTGTTTCAGCGATTTCCTTCACTTTTAAACCATTAAAATTGTTCTACACACCATTTTTACTCCATATTAACCACCTATTATTATTAATTACAAGTTTGATACACCAATTTGAGGAATTAATTTCCAAGCATACAAGAAGAGTATTTCGTATTAATTTGCAAAGAAGGTGTACTGTAACAAAGCTTACCTCCTGCTCGCGGTTCTTCTCTTCCTTCTGTAATAGGTAATGAATTCAGAGACCATTCGTGAGCTTACTTCCTCCTTCTGATTTCTCTCCCAACAACACTCCCTCTCTATACTATCCTAATCAGAAGTTTTTAGCAAATGGGTCTGTGAAGGAAACATTCCAATTTATAGCAACCTCAGTGACCATGCCAAGCTTTTGTCCAAATTGGTTATCTAACGGATACATGAAGAAGACGATGGGCAACGCCGCTAATCATATGGCCATATCTTCAGCTGTGATCTGCAGGAGCAGAAATCCGGCAAGAAATCCCGCACGGAAATCTATACGCGGCTGAGGATTACTGTTCATCCCAACTTATTTATTTTAAATTCTTTTCTTCCTAATTTTTCGACCACTGTTAGAAGTAAAACGGGATATGTCCCATAATTCTTATCCCAATTTAATGCTACTAGTTAATTAAATAAATTTAACTAGTCAATTATTATTTATTTACCAATGGGACTATAAATATTATTAATTGTATATTTAATTAATAATGGAGTTTAAAAATTCACGGTCATTACAATACATCCATGTAGCAACCTCATTTTCTGGACAGTCTTACTAATTAATTCCAAACACACGAGGCTCCACACCTCAAGGAATGCCTAACTTAAAACTGTCTCGCGAGAAAACTTCATGTCAGACCCTAGCTCGCTTAAATAGTCATAACTTCTTCGTTTTTTACAAGTTTTGGGTGATTCCAGTGGCCACGCGAAGCTAACTTCCGTATCTACAACTTTGTACTACTGAAATTTTTTTAATTCCCAACATATCAATACAGGAATCTCACGCAAGGGGGCTGACCCAAATCGTTGGACAGTTTTTGCACAACAACTTAGATTGGACATAACGTTTTGCTCCGAAGTCAGAATTAGTCCATTCCGGAGTCTATGGAAAGCTTATTCAGTGTATAATAGCATACCAAAAGTCCAGAATTTTTAGAGTAATCTAGCTAACCCCGAATTTTCTATTTTTGGGCAGCATCTCACTAGTTTCCAACACGGATGTGTGTTAATATAAATTTCATATCTTATTCATTTCTCAACATTTTTGAGTTATTTCAAAGGGCTTTGGCTCATAACTTATACTTCTAGCACAACCTACAAACAAATCACAAATACCAAACATGGATTTTAAAATAATTAACATAGATCTCAAAATATTTACAGAACAAACAAAAACTCAATAGTTTTTATTTTTCCCAAATTTTCCAACATAAAATCACATATATTCACATGATACACCATAAAACTTTAGATCTAACCCTTTCATACGGTTTTAATCAACAAGATCATAAAATGTTATGGATCTAAAATAATAACATAAAACATTAACTAGATCTCATTTATTCACTAAAACTTTCATTTACAAATTTTTGATTTCAATAACCAATTACTATCAAATCTTCCTTGTTTCTTCGGATCTATCATGATCCATAATTGCCACATCAAACATTCACCATCAACATATTTATTTATTTATTTTTATATATACTATGAACATAAAATAAAACTAGGTTTAAAGTTAAAGAAAACTTTTCAACCTTTAACCGAGTTTTCTCTTCTTCTTCTTGAATGGATGCTAGACTTTATGGCTAGACTCCTTCTCCTTCTTTCTTGATGATACCCGGAATGAGTTCCTCTCCCTTTCTTCTCCACCCGAAGCTCTCTCTCTCTATATCTCTCTTTCTTAATTTGCTACCTTGGGAAGTGAGAGAAATAAAAATAAAAATAAAGTAAAGTGTTTTAATTATTGTTAGTAAAAATGTATACATATAATACCTATATCTATACATCATCTCCCAAAAAATCTTCTCTCTCTATCTTATCTTATCTCATCTTATCCCTTTATACTAGAAATCTTGAATAAGAATATGGGGGTCAAATAGCTTGGTGACACATGGCATGGAGTGGATAAGGGTTGTTGGAAAAAAATTATATCACATGCTAAATACTCCTCCTCTTTGCCGCCCACCTTTCCTCATTTAGTGTCCAATTTGTGATTTATTTTAATAGCCATATTTTGCTTAATCCAATGACATAAAAGTCCCTCCACAAGTTGGGCTAAATTTGTGCTCCCATTTAATTCCCTTGGGCTTCTAAATTAAATTGTTTGGGCTTGTATTTTAATTAGTTTGGCATACTAATTAAAATAAATTTGGGCTTCCTTAATTAATTAATTTGTTGGGCTTATAAATTAACATTACCCCATATCTTAATTTTATCTTTTCCTAATTATTTAATTAGGGTATACATCTCACTCCTTTAGAATTTAATTCCTTACTCGTATACATTTAATTTCTATAACCCAATTAGACTTACTTTAATTAGGTAATAAAATTAATTAGTTGAGATATATAAAATAAATCTCTTAGGGTTCGTATTTATTTTGAATACTATTATTCTCTCATGCAATAACCCTTAAGTTATTAAATTTTCATACCTGATGAGTGTATTTTATACACACAATTTGGGTACTTTTGGCCTTGATAATTTGCAAGTCTTTAGGTATTTTATGTGGTTTTTATGTATTTTTATCTTATTTCTACATAAATTAGTTTTTAGTTATTTTTACATGTTTTATGTTGCTTTGATGCATTTTCATTATGTTTGTAGGAATTGAAATAAAGACCGCTCGGATCGTTGTTTGTATTGACTCAATGTCCGTGCCTGGACGTCTGTGCCCGAATGGTAGTATGATGGAAATTTGTGATTGGCGACGCTCGGTGCTTAATTTGATAACATTTGGTAGTTGGGCGTGCACGGCGTCGGGAAGCGTGCACGGCGTGCGGCGTCCGCCAAGCCACAAGGGCAAGCCCGTGCTTAGATATCCGTGCCCGAATGATAACACAGTGAAAATTTATGTTTGGCGATGCTCGGGGCTTAATTTGATGACATTTGGAAGTTGGGCGTGCACGGCGTTGGAATGCGTGCACGACGTGCGGCGTCGACCAAGCCGCGGGCACGGCGTGCGGCAGACGGGGCGCGGGCGCATGGGCGCGGCGTGCGGGCGCGCGCTGGGCGTGCGGGCGTGTTGGCGCGCTGGGCGTGCGGGCGTGTGCGGCGGGCGTTGGGCGCTGGGGGCCAGGCGCTGGGCGCGGGCGCATGGGCGCGGCGTGCGGGCGCGCGGCGTTGGCGCGCGCGGGGCCTCGGCAGCAGGCGTGGGCGTGCGGGCGTGGGCGTGCGGCCCAGGCGCTGGGCGCGGGCGCGCGCGCGCTGGCGTGCGGGCGCGCGGCGTGGGCGTGCGGCGTTGGGCGCGCGCGGGGCCTCGGCAGCGGGCGGGCGTGGGCGTGCGGCCAGCGTGCGGCCCAGGCGCTGGGCGCGGGCGCTGGCGCTGGCGTGCGGGCGCGCGCGGCGTGGGCGTGCGGCGTTGGGCGTGCGGCCAGCGTGCGGCCCAGGCGCTGGGCGCGGGCGCGCGGGCTGGCGTGCGGGGCGCGCCAACGCCGTGCTGAGTGCGATCTGACACAGTTTTAGTGCGATCTGAGCTCCATTTTGTCCGATTTTTGCTAGGGTTTCTTGATGGAGGCTATATATAATCTCTTCTAAGCTTCATATCAGATATCTAGGGATTGGGAGGCTAGACTAAAACATCAAAATAGAGAGCAAAGGTGCTGCAATACAAGGAAAACTCAGCCAAAGCCAAAGAACTAAGAAGGAAAGCCTTGTCAAAGAGACATCTAGAGAGAGGGAGGCTACAAAATACATCAACCAACAGAGCTCAAGGCTGCAAATCAAGCTAAATCAAGCCAAAAGCCAAGGAACTCAGTCAAGAAGAATTGCAAGGCCAAGGTGGAGAGTTGGAAACCATCAGCAACCAAAGGAACACCAACTCAATAGCTCCAAAAGTGGTTTCATTTCTAGATTTCTATCTTCTTTGTAATTCGAATTTGACAATGTATCAATTGAAAATGATGTTTATTGTAGCTATAATGAACTAACCTTCTATTCTAAGATTGCAATGGAACCCAACACTTAATTTGAATTGAATTCTCTCTCTATTGATTTTAGTTATGCATGTGTGAATTGATTGACATAACCTTTGCTTCTAGATTAATTGCTTGGCCCGTAATTACCGTGGGAACCTATATGAACTTGACGAACGGATTATAGGTTAAGACCTAGTTATGATATCATGCGAAAGTTAAAGATTATTGTGGGTTATTAATTGAGATTAAGTGACGTGTGTCTTGTTGATTATCCTCAATGATAGGTAACTTGATAGTATTTAGGATAGATATATACCTAGATACCGTGTGCAACCAATGGAGAATCTACTCTTAATGACTTCCTATGTGAAAGTTGGTAATTGAAGGGACGATAAATGAGATTTAGTGACACGTGTCTTGTTATTGTTCTTGAAATTAGTCTCTTGATAGTGTGTAGGATAGACATATACCTACATGCCGCATTAGGAAGATTCGAATTTGACCATCGACAGAGGCTTATAAGTAGCTTTGATTTCTCGGTTGGCAATTCTATGTTGTTAATTAATTCAAATGAGAGAGTTAGGATATTCAAATGAAGTGTTGGGGGAAATTGCAATCTTAGACTTGTTAACATTAGATTTCATTGTTTTAACGCTTTCCATAGATCTTAATTATTACCAAACAACAAAAATATCAAATCATCATTTGTCTAATTAAAATCAAGACGATATATAGTTGGTACTTGGGATACACTAGAACAATTCTCTGTGGGTTCGACAACTCTCTTATCATTATATTACTTGTTGACCGCGTATACTTGCGCGTATTTATCGGTTGCGAAATCGACCAACAAGTTTTTGGCGCCGTTGCCGGGGAATTGTTCTAATAATTTTACCAATATTAATTTCAATCGATTTGATCTTGATTTAAACTTGTAAATACATTTTTTTTAACATTTTTTTTTCTATTTAATGCCTTATTCGTTACGAGGTACACCATGGCCAACTATAATTATCAATGGCCTCACACGGGAATGACCCAATCAGGAGCGGCATGGATGGATGGATTTGATGAGGTGGTGGCTCATTTAGAGGAACTGTCAAGGAATGTTAACGCTCTAGTGGCCCAACGTACTCAAAGTGTTGCGGTGAATTGTGATTATTGTGATGGAAACCATCCGAGTCATCTATGCACCATTAATTTCGAGGCGGCATGGTATGGTAGCAACGTCGGCGATTACTCCAACAGTTATGACTGTTCCGATGCTTATCACCAAGATTGGGGGTATCACCCAGATTCTACATGGAGCTACAATTATGAAGATCAATACTATGCTCCGAGTCCTGCATATGCACCAGAATTCTCATGTCCACCTTCATTGCCGCCAGAAGAAAATTCAAATGTGAAGGAACTTGAGTCCTTGACCATAACTTCGATTGAGGAGATTGTGAAAAGTCAGCATATGTCGATTCAAAATCTTGAGAACCAGATGGGACAGCTTATTATCGCCTTCAACGATAGATATCAAGGCGAACGGCCCAATGACATGGTTCCCGAAACTAATGGATTTCACGTGCCAAAGCTGCAACCAGACGTGCTAATTGATGATGATTCTGATATGGAAGAGACATGTGGGAAACAAGAAAAGGAGGTCGAGGATCTAGCCTTGAGCCCCAATGATGATGATGAGCTAATTTTGAGTGTATCCCATATACCTTCTCCTCCAAAGCTCAAGGATCTGGGCGGTTTTGCAGTCCCGTGCCCATTGAGTAGTCATGTCGTAGGCAAGGCTCTAGGTGACATAGGAGCTAGTGTACAGTTTGAGCCATTGCGTGATGAAGTTGAGGTTCATGAAAAGATAGATAAGGATCCAATTGTGTTTGAGAAACTCAATTTCACTATGTCATTCATAGACACAATTGAGCAAGCTCCTAGCTACTTTCAGTTCATACATGAGGATTTATATAAGAACAATAAGCTAGGTGAGCTTGAGACTATGGACCTCGCAATGCCCTTAGATGTTTCACCCTTACTGATGGATGAAGCGAATGGAGAAAGTTTCTTTTTGCTGATAGAAGAAACTGAGTTTGGGAGTCGCCTAGTATGCATGCATGCCATGCAAATTAAGGAAATGACAGCACGAAGGCATGCTAAGGTCATTTTTGCAATCGAGCCGGACTAAAAGGAAACAGGAAGTTAGTCAGGCTGAGGACTTTAACTCAAGCGCTATTTGGGAGGCAACCCAAATCTCCATTTTATTTTTTGAGCTATTTTGTTTTTATTTTTTTTATTTTAATCTCAAAAAAAAAAAGTTTGGTGTGGTTTGGTTTTGATTTTATGTTTAAGTGTGTTTAATGTGTGTAATATTTCTTGCTGCAGTTTGATGCTTACGACCACCAGTGAAAACTATAGTAGAAGCACAACATCAGCACGTTGAGCAACAGGCACCAGCACGCTAAGCAACACAGCAGCAACACACTCAGCAGCGTGCATGCTAGCCATGACAGCCACCAACAGCTTATATGCACCCATCAGCTCATTTCTATAGTCCAACTCATATCTCTCTCCTCCCACTCCAAAGCCAACTTACATGCATTTTTCCCAAACTCAAATTCGTGCCCCATCACTCCAATTGGGCATCCAATCTCTGCAATCCATCAGCATTGTCATCTTCTAACTTGAACTTCAACAAGGATTTAGCAGATTTTGAAGAATTCCCATGGCTTTTCATTAGTTTTCCAAGAAAAGGTAACAAGGTCTGTTAATTTCAAATTTTACTTGCTTGGGACTGTGCTTGGGTTGAGTTTTATTGCAGGAACACTCCAATTCTCCCATTGCAAGACTTTGTGGAGGGCTATCCCTGCTTCCCAATGCATTGATAACTAAGATTTTGGGAGGTGCACGCCACGTGTTTGATATTTGGCCCGAGAGAGTTTCTTAGCTATTATGGGCTGTTTTTCATGAGGCATTATTCTGGTATGGCTTCCAAGCAACAAGTGGGGCGAAGCTTCATCGTCCAAGCCAACCATAGACCATGACAAGAATTTTGTTAGTCCGAAAGCGTCCATGCGACACCACACTATAATGATGTTGCTTGATTACCCTCACTGAAGTTCTCTATTTTAATTCTGTCTATTATAAACATCGAGGACTATGTTTGTTTTAAGTTTGGGGGTGTGCGTGTGGTAGTTTAAGTGAGTTATCCTTGTCTATCTAGTCGTGTTGTGCTGTGTGGTAGTCAAATTTAAGTTTGGGGGTAGTACTTCCTATGTGCGTATTTGTGTGTTTAATTTAGTTTTTGTGTGATTTAAGTATGTTTTTCTTTTCATTCAAAAAAAAAAAAATTATTTATTTTTAGGATGTGTCCGTTGAGCATTGTTTTAATTTGATTTGAACTATAATCCATGGTCTATGATAATGACTTGTTCAAAGAGATTCTAACTCATGAGAAGTAGACAATTGTTGCTTAGTCTTTGTGCTTATCGTTTATTGGTTATTATTTTGCTTATGCGTCTTTTCACTTTCATGCACTTACCCATGAGTATTAAGCTAGTTGTATGCTTAGTGAAGGCTTTTATAACCGAATGCTTGTGAAAAATATCTATAAACTCTAGAACTCGTTTAAACATCACTCGAACCAAGGGGTCCAAATTTGTTATGTGTGAATTGATGGTCATGTGGTGAGTTGAGATGGAGCGTAAAACGCACTCACTCATGGACACATGCGTAAGAGAGATAGAGCGTAAAACGCACTCTCTTATATTTGTGATTAAAGAAAAAAAAAATTGTTTATTGCAAATTTTGCATGGGGTTGAGGTTGAGCGTAAAACGCACTCGCCCATATGAGCGTGCTTAAGGTTGAGATGGAGCATAAAATGCACTCACCTAGAGCCCTTGATTCTCAAATTTTTTGGAATTGTGATTTGTATACCTTTGTATTGAGTGATGTGTTAAGCATGTTGTTTTGGGGGTTTATTTTGATTATTTCATAAGGTAATGTGGTTGCAAGTTCATCCGAGCTTGGTTGGTTTAGTGCTATTGGGTACTCACACACACACGGAAGGGGCCTTAAGCAAAGTATGACTAGCTAACTGAAATTTTAGACTTGCAACACCTTGTTTGTTCTCTTGAGTTCTTTGTGTTGATGCCTTTGAGACCATTGTCAGCTTATTAATTCATTGCTCAAGTTAGGTTATATTAGAAGTTTTTGAATTCTTTAGTTTAGGTTTGTTTTGCTTGAGGACAAGCAAAGATTTAAGTTTGGGGGTATTTGATGAGTGTATTTTATACACACAATTTGGGTACTTTTGGCCTTGATAATTTGCAAGTCTTTAGGTATTTTATGTGGTTTTTATGTATTTTTATCTTATTTCTACATAAATTAGTTTTTAGTTATTTTTACATGTTTTATGTTGCTTTGATGCATTTTCATTATGTTTGTAGGAATTGAAATAAAGACCGCTCGGATCGTTGTTTGTATTGACTCAATGTCCGTGCCTGGACGTCTGTGCCCGAATGGTAGTATGATGGAAATTTGTGATTGGCGACGCTCGGTGCTTAATTTGATAACATTTGGTAGTTGGGCGTGCACGGCGTCGGGAAGCGTGCACGGCGTGCGGCGTCCGCCAAGCCACAAGGGCAAGCCCGTGCTTAGATATCCGTGCCCGAATGATAACACGGTGAAAATTTATGTTTGGCGATGCTCGGGGCTTAATTTGATGACATTTGGAAGTTGGGCGTGCACGGCGTTGGAATGCGTGCACGGCGTGCGGCGTCGACCAAGCCGCGGGCACGGCGTGCGGCAGACGGGGCGCGGGCGCATGGGCGCGGCGTGCGGGCGCGCGCTGGGCGTGCGGGCGTGTTGCGCGCGTGGCTGGGCGTGTTGGCGCGCGTGTGCGGCGGGCGTTGGGCGTGTGCGGCGGGCGTTGGGCGCTGGGCGCGGGCGCATGGGCGCGGCGTGCGGGGGCGCGCGGCGTTGGCGCGCGCGGGGCCTCGGCAGCAGGCGTGGGCGTGCGGGCGTGGGCGTGCGGCCCAGGCGCTGGGCGCGGGCGCGCGGCGTGGGCGTGCGGCGTTGGGCGCGCGCGGGGCCTCGGCAGCGGGCGTGGGCGTGCGGCCAGCGTGTGGCCCAGGCGCTGGGCGCGGGCGCGCGCGCTGGCGTGCGGGCGCGCGGCGGCGTGGGCGTGCGGCGTTGGGCGTGCGGCCAGCGTGCGGCCCAGGCGCTGGGCGCGCGGGCGCGCGGGCTGGCGTGCGGGCGCGCCAACGCCGTGCTGAGTGCGATCTGACACAGTTTTAGTGCGATCTGAGCTCCATTTTGTCCGATTTTTGCTAGGGTTTCTTGATGGAGGCTATATATAATCTCTTCTAAGCTTCATATCAGATATCTAGGGATTGGGAGGCTAGACTAAAACATCAAAATAGAGAGCAAAGGTGCTGCAATACAAGGAAAACTCAGCCAAAGCCAAAGAACTAAGAAGGAAAGCCTTGTCAAAGAGACATCTAGAGAGAGGGAGGCTAGAAAATACATCAACCAACAGAGCTCAAGGCTGCAAATCAAGCTAAATCAAGCCAAAAGCCAAGGAACTCAGTCAAGAAGAATTGCAAGGCCAAGGTGGAGAGTTGGAAACCATCAGCAACCAAAGGAACACCAACTCAATAGCTCCAAAAGTGGTTTCATTTCTAGATTTCTATCTTCTTTGTAATTCGAATTTGACAATGTATCAATTGAAAATGATGTTTATTGTAGCTATAATGAACTAACCTTCTATTCTAAGATTGCAATGGAACCCAACACTTAATTTGAATTGAATTCTCTCTCTATTGATTTTAGTTATGCATGTGTGAATTGATTGACATAACATTTGCTTCTAGATTAATTGCTTGGCCCGTAATTACCGTGGGAACCTATATGAACTTGACGAACGGATTATAGGTTAAGACCTAGTTATGATATCATGCGAAAGTTAAAGATTATTGTGGGTTATTAATTGAGATTAAGTGACGTGTGTCTTGTTGATTATCCTCAATGATAGGTAACTTGATAGTATTTAGGATAGATATATACCTAGATACCGTGTGCAACCAATGGAGAATCTACTCTTAATGACTTCCTATGTGAAAGTTGGTAATTGAAGGGACGGTAAATGAGATTTAGTGACACGTGTCTTGTTATTGTTCTTGAAATTAGTCTCTTGATAGTGTGTAGGATAGACATATACCTACATGCCGCATTAGGAAGATTCGAATTTGACCATCGACAGAGGCTTATAAGTAGCTTTGATTTCTCGGTTGGCAATTCTATGTTGTTAATTAATTCAAATGAGAGAGTTAGGATATTCAAATGAAGTGTTGGGGGAAATTGCAATCTTAGACTTGTTAACATTAGATTTCATTGTTTTAACGCTTTCCATAGATCTTAATTATTACCAAACAACAAAAATATCAAATCATCATTTGTCTAATTAAAATCAAGACGATATATAGTTGGTACTTGGGATACACTAGAACAATTCTCTGTGGGTTCGACAACTCTCTTATCATTATATTACTTGTTGACCGCGTATACTTGCGCGTATTTATCGGTTGCGAAATCGACCAACAATACCTAATATATAATGATTAGGTTACAAGACTTTCTTTTATTTGTTTATTATATAATAAACAAATATAAACAATCACATAATATTCATATGCATTTACTTACATATTCTTACAAAATAATTTAATACATTGAGATAATAAAATAAATCTCTTAGATTAGGTCACTAGTATATAATTAAAATACGAAGACCACTAAATAAAAATAAACCTTTAGGTTATTTAATTCTAATACCTAATTTATAATATTAGGCTATCAAACTTTCTTTAATTCTCTTTCATTATTAGAATAATTAACTTAATAGAAAGTTTACACCAAATATGCCATTAATTGGACTTTCATTTAAAAATGATTTGGGCCACTAGTATTCAAACATTATTAAACCATCACTTGGGCCACTAGTTTATTAAATCTTTTGTTAAACATTCCAATTGGGTTAGTCCACTAGTATTTATTCATTAGTTGGACTATTAATATAACACTTAAGTTTATTAATTCCTCATATTTATAATATTTATAAATATGTTACATAGCTTCCCTTTCCATTTCTTTGCTTACGTACACCAAATAAATTAACTAACTTATTTAATTCACATAACACATATTCACTCATATTTCCTTACAAATAGAAATTTGTTCCATAAGTAAGATATTACAATTAAAATAATATTCTCTCGTTATTAAAATAATTCAATGCTAGAATTTATTTTAATACCCTTTATTTAAAGTATACAATATTCATGTATACTTAAACTAACTATTTTCTTTCTCCTTCTATAAATTGTTCTTAACAATTTTAACTGTAATAAATATAATAATATACTTACTACATTAAAAATATACATACATTACATCCAATAATGTAATACATGATTTCTTTAATAAAATGGTGGTTATACCTTAAGTATATCTAATGCCACCAATTTAAAATAATTTATAGATTATTTAACTTACACCAAGGGATTAATTTTACCTATCTCATTTCCTTTAAATAAATTGCCCCTACAATTTATTTACATATAATAAATATATAATAATAATATATTTATTAAGCATAAAAGTCACATATTGCATAGTTCGTATTCACGTATGCAACACAATATCACATAACATAACATATCATCTAATAAGAATTTTATTTATTTAAATTCTTAATTTAATATATTTTAAAAATTTGAAACGTCACATTCTTTCCAATATTAAACCAAATAGGTTTTTCTCAAAATTTTTAATTATTCCTCTATTTCCAATATAGGTTTTATTCTTTAACCTTTATTTAATCATTCAAGATTTTATTAATAAATCTTATGAATTTTTGGGTTGTCACATTCTTCCCCCCTTATAAGGATTCCGTCCCCGGAATCACTATTACACCTAAAGTACATATAAATTTTCATTTCTACTTTCACCAATATCACATAACATAACATATCATCTAATAAGAATTTTATTTATTTAAATTCTTAATTTAATATATTTCAAAAATTTGAAACGTCACATTCTTTCCAATATTAAACCAAATAGGTTTTTCTCGAAAATTTTAATTATTCCTCTATTTCCAATATAGGTTTTATTCTTTAACCTTTATTTAATCATTCAAGATTTTATTAATAAATCTTATGAATTTTTGGGTTGTCACATTCTTCCCCCCTTATAAGGATTCCGTCCCCGGAATCACTATTATACCTAAAGTACATATAAATTTTCATTACTACTTTCACCAAAAGTATAATCTTACATATTTACATATTTGGCAAGGGTTGATTTGCCACTGCTTTTGACCCTCTCCGGAGTCTAATTTCTTTACTATTTGTATCTATCCATCTTTAATATCACTCATATCTTACTTTCGATATCCCATATGCATGTTCTTACTATCATAACACCACCTGTATTTATTTTAACATCATCTATGTTTATCTTATTCTGACATCACCATTGTCTACTTTACTCTAGTCCTACCCATTACTAGCTTCTTATGACACACAACAAGTGTTCATTTTATGACACATCACCAGTGTCTATTTAATTTTATTATGACACATCACTAGTGTCTGTTTGATTTTATTAGGACACAACACCAGTGTCTGGCTTTTTATGACACAATACCAGTGTCTAATAATTTATGACACAACACCAGTGTCTATTTTATTATTCTGACAGTCCTATAATCTTCGGACTAAATCTTTTGAGCTTACAATTCTAAGGTCAACTTCCTTATATCCTGTTATATCCCGAATATTTGTACGATGCTAAATCAAGGTATTTTATGTTACAACGAGTATGTTATGCAATGATCCTTAGATAAAGGAAGTGAATGCGTTAAAGGGTGAAAGAATATATAATACTCGAAGTGTTCCGAGTTTAAGTGAAGATAATGAAATAAAACCTACACTAGGGTAATGTATTAGTTACTCATCAATAAAATTGAAAGGGATTTAGTGAAAACCAAGTAAGGGAGGTTTCGTTGGTTCCGAGGACGGAATCCTTATAAGGAGGGAAGGATGTGACAACCCGGATTTTCAAAGAATTATTAAATAAGAATTTGACGAATAAAATTCTTATTATGTGACATTTTGAGTTTTGGGTATGTGTATATATGTGATCTATATATTGTGAAATATATGATTTGATGTAAAGAGAATTATATTCGTGTATTTGGGGAAAGAGGTTTTAATAGTTAATTAAACCATTGAATGAAGTGAAGGAAATGGTTACGAAAAAAAGATATTTACTGAATATTAGTAAGTTAAAAATTATATTATTAAATAATATAATCTAATTGTTATGTCTTGTGGGCAATAGAATTGTTATGAATTAAATTTCATGAATAATGAGAGTAATTCACTTAAATGAAGATATATATATTTATTTATTTTAATGAAATGAGAAAGTAACGTGTTACATATAAATATAACATGTTAATGTGGTATGATTATGAATCTCGTAGATTAAAATGTTTATCGAATAAACATTTGATGGAAATTATTGTAGAATAATTTAATTAAGCGTTTTAGTGCATATTTTATTACGCGAATAGTATTCTAATTTAATTTAATAATTAAATTAGAGGATTAATGTTTTATTGAAAAAAATAACTTGTTTAATAAAATTATAGTTTGGCTAAATTGAATTATAATTTGGTCAGTAAGTTTTAATTGAAATTATTAATAAGTTTAATTAGATTTAATTATATAATAGGTTTAATTTAATTTAAGTGTGGCAATATATATATCTTATAATAAAAAGATTATTAAAATAAATATGATAAATTAGTGGAGGAATTTGTTAAATATGTTGTTGGGTTGTAATAATCTGATTATATGTTATATATGAGCGATTTTGAGTAATCAAATCCATGTGAACATTCTAAACAAGGAGAAATTGAGTTTTGGTTGCTATATATATGTTATGGCTTACTTTGGAGTCAAAATTGATGTTTAATTTGAGTAATAATCTGTAAATTGACGGTGGATTGTTGTTATGCGTTAAAAAACGAAAACAACGGAAGTTGAACGGACCAAATTGGTTGAGAAACGAATCCGTAGCGATTGATTGTGCTAAATTTGTACAAGTTTGTAAAACTAGTATGAATTATGATTTTTAAGCATTTAAAATAGTTGTTTAAGTTGTTTAAGATGTTAGAATCATTGTATACATGTTGGGTATTAATTCTACAAAGATTATAATATTTGAGCATGTTTAATTTGTTGATAAAATGAAGAAATTGGGAAATTTGGGTCTAGAATCGCACTGATTCGCGAACTGCAGAAACTGGGATTCAGGAAGCTCGCCCCGGCAAGCTCATTAAGCTAACTTTCTCACCCCGGCGAAGTCTCGCCCTGGCGAGAGTTTTGTGTTGCAATTTTCTCGCCCCGGGCGGGAATTGCAGAAATGGAAAATTTTCTTGTTTTTAATTCTTTTCTTTTTGGTCATCATATGTTATCCTAAACAAGATTTACTTATAAACATTATACATCTAATGTAAAGCAAAGTTTAAGACTTAGTTAAGGGTTAAATGTCAATTAAAGTGGAACGTATTAAAATGAAGGAGTATGAAATGTTAAATAGAATTAATACTAAGTGTTGCTATGTGGCTAATAAATGATGTAGATGATTATATATATCGTGTAGGATACATGAAGTGCAGATAAATTTAAGCTGGTAATCTACAAACCAGGCAAGTCTTTCAGTTCTTATTTGTTATGTGAACTAAATGATTAACTGTTTTAAAATTATGGTGTAAAAGGATGTTGTATTTTATATATATGTTGCAATTATGAAACGACAAGGTCAAAATATGACTACGTTCGTTAAGTAAAGAATGCTGATTGAGTTATGGAACTCAATCTTTACTTGATATGTATTGATCATTATGTATGATATGTTTAGTTAAATGTTTATGATTTAGATGATGAACATGTTATCTATGTGCTATGTGATGCATGTAAACTGTTAGATTTTGCTGAGCTGTCGAGCTCATTCTTGCAAATAACCACTTTTGCAGGTTAAAGATTCAAGGTAACGTTATGTGTTACTTGAATGGCATGACTCAGATGTTATGCATGAAGATTAATTATTTTAGCTTAAATTTATGTTTTGAACCATGGTTAAGGTTCGGGATGATGTATTTGATGATGTATTAAATGTAATAGATGTTGAGTTGTAAAACTTGTATTGACTTATAATTTAATTTTATCTGTTGTATAAAGGGTATTGAATCTAGAAATAAGTTTTATTTTATTATAACTCTGATGAAGCGAATCAAATATGATTCTAGAATATGTAAATGATTAAAGGTTATGATTCAGGGAAAGCAAAGAAAGAAACTGAAAAGTTTAAAATTATTCCGCATTTTATTAAGTTTAACATTGAATAATGTTATAAAGTTAGAATGAGGATGTATTGATAACGACCGAAGTGAAGAGTTGGCTTGTTCAGAATTTAGGGTCGTTACAGTTAGTATCAGAGCTGATAGGTTTGAAACCTTAGGTATGAGTACCTTAGGCTATAACCTTAGGGAAGAGAGGTGAAGATGATAGAGTTTAAAGAATAATAAGTTAAGAATAATTATAGTACAATCGTACTCTTTAATGGTTGATGCATGGTATTTGGGCTAAACAATTCCTTCAGAGAGCGGAGGTAGATACGAACTAGTAACCGATCTAACTCGCTATGAGAGATAGTGTAGATAAGACGGGAACTAGTTTGTTGGTTGTTTGTGGGAAACCACTTAGGTGCTGTGCTGAACACTGTTAGAGACTCGATGTGTATCAAGTATAGAATTATGGATGCGTATGATTAAGAAATTATTCTTTTATATAGGTGGATGCATGAGATGAGTTAAGTCCTAGAAACGTTAAGAAGAAGATGTGAATGACGCGTAGTAAACTCGAATAAAATAGTGAATAATATGAATAAAGTTAGAGATTCTTAAAGGAAGAATTTATATATAAATAAAAAGATTCAAAGAAGAATCTTAAAGAGTTTTATAAGATGAGAACTAGGAGTTACCTGACTCCAGTAATAAAGATGGTGTTAATAAATAGACGATATCTATAAGATAAGAATGGTATAATGATAAGGATGAACTCAAATAGAGTTTAGAGAATTCATGTGAGACAAGATTATGATAAAATGATTAGGTTCAAAGAAAAACCTGAAGAGCTAAAAGAACAGGGAACACCTGAGTTGATTAATTATAAGATAACGTGATTAAAGAGAAGAATAAAGAAGATCGTAGGATGAGACGATCATGAGAAAAGAAAGAATCGTAAGAAGAGATGATGATAGAACGAGATCACGACGTGATCTGCTAAAGTTGTAAAATGTCAGAGGATCTTAAATGATTGAATAATTGTAGCATGATGCTATAAAGAGATGGTACTATGAAATAGTACGAAGTAAACTCACGAGGAGTTATGGATGATGAAATACGAGCAATTTGTATCAAGCAAAGAGTTAAGTTAAGAGCAAGATGAAATTAGGTGGGATTTCAATTGAGGACTCATGTTAGTGGCTGAGTTGTACGATTCCTGGTATGGGACGGGAATTTGTGCTTGGTTTGAAAACTACTTAGCTTCCTATATTAATATAGTGGTTAAGTTGAACAAATCCTGGTATAGGACGGGATTTGTCCATGGTTTAACAACCGCTCAGCTTCCTATAATGATTAGTGGTCGAGTTGGTTCGACAACCACTTAACTTCCTATATTGATAATCATTGAAATATTGGTGTCGCACTATCTATATACATATGATAAGAAGGTGATTCTTTTTTCATATTTATATTTGATAGTTAGAGAATATTTAAGATTAGGTACGGTTCTTAAAACTCATACATATGGTAAGTTCGTGACTCATAATCGTATGGTGGAACCCCTCAGCGAATGGACGATTTTGGTCTGACTAGGATAAATTTCTAAACCCATATGATTGTGGTAAGTTCCTGAACTTCCAAAGTGTGGTAAGTTTGATGAACTATATTGGGTATAGAAAAGTTATGGTATAGAGAGCATTGATGATATTGAAGAATGAGAGAGTGATTGAGTAATGAAGCAATGGAGTAAAGATTGAAGTTGATGGAGAGAAATGGATATTCCAAATCTTCTAGCTATGCTAGATTTTTGAAATTTATTGACATCGTGCTGATATTCGCAATTTTGTGTTCTCAAAAATATATTGGGTCAATGTTTGAACCAATAAGTTTCAAAAAGGTGATATTATTTGTACGTCTATGCTAATTGTTTCAGCTAGACAAAAATGATTTGAAATTATCAAAATGTATTTTGAACGACTGAGTCATTAATGCAACTGAACCTAGTGTTGGATGTGATCGAAGGATCATCAGCCCACTATGGTATGATGTAGTATGACAAAGTCCTAAAATGACGGTATCCTCAACGTACTATTAAAACGGTACGGTATCATGACGTCATAAAAGAATTTTATTTCTTCTGTTAAGTTATAAAAAAAAATTCCAATTGAGTTGGCTAAAAATATTTTGACTAATGTCCAAATTGTTATTCAAGGTCTATGTTAATTGATTCGGCTAGGCGACTGTTGAAATGTGTTTATAAAGTTCAAGAATTCTTTGAGATGTTATGCTAAACCAGTTTATTCTGGTGCAGAATTTGTATTAAGCCTGAGGTGAACCAACCCTGTAATGGGGGATGCGCAATAGCGTTAATATATATGTGCACAATACATAGTACGAAGGGCTGATCACCTGGAGTACGAGAAGAGATGGTCCATAGTCTTTTGACTGTTAAAGGTTACAGTAGAAATATCTGTTAACCTAGGACAAGGTTCAAGTCTTTAAGACTTCTCAGCAGGATATTGAAAGTTTTTGAATAAATCATTAAATTCTTGAGTTATTCATACAGCTTCCCAATTATTAAACAATTATGGAAGATTCTTATTCTTTTGAAAGGTGGAAGTGGAAAGGAGGATATTCCTTAAGAAGGGGTATGTGACGTGATGATGAGTAAGTTAAACAAACTATAATAAATCCAAGAAAGAAATGAAATTCCAGAAAGGGAAGAGATAAATTTAGTGATGATGACTAATGATGAGAAAATTTTTAGAAGAGGAAGATGGAAAGAATGCAATGATCTTAGAAAGATCCGTAGAAAAGAATTTGGTTGTATAACCCAATGAATAAATAGAGAATAACGTAGAGTCCATTTCGATAAATGGAAGGAACGAATATTAGTAAATTAAAATTTAGAGGGCGAAATTCTTAGAAGAAGGGGTTAGTTACTCATCGATAATTGTGAAAGGGATTTAGTGAAAACCGAGTAAGGGATGTTTCGTTGATTCCGATGACGGAATCCTTATAAGGAGGGAAGGATGTGATAACCCGAATTTTCAAAGAATTATTAAATAAGAATTTAGCGAATAAAATTCTTACTATGTGACGTTTTGAATTTTGGGTATGTGTATATATGTGATATATATATATTGTGAAATATATGATTTGATGTATAGAGAATTATATTCGTGTATTTGGGGAAAGAGGTGTTAATAGTTAATTAAACCATTGAATGAAGTGAAGGAAATGGTTACGAAAAAAGATATTTATTGAATATTAGTAAGTTGAATTCTCTATAATCAATGCAAAGACGCATTGATCCATCCTTCTTCTTAACAAACAATACCGGCGCTCCCCATGGCGAAACGCTCGGTTGAATATACTTCTTATCTAGCAACTCTTGCAATTGCACCATCAACTCCTTCATCTCTACCGGAGCCATTCTATATGGGGCTTATGATATAGGGGCTGTACCCCGTGCTAAATCAATTACAAACTCGATTTCCCTATCTGGCGGTATTCCTGGCAAATCATCAGGAAACACGTCCGCAAAATCCCTTACTACTGGTATCTCCTCCAGCTTCACACTCACCTTCCTGGTATCGACTATGTAGGCTAGATATCCTACACATCCTTGTCTCAACATCTTTCTGGCCTGCATCATCATCAGACAACTCGTTTGTCTAGGCGACTTGCTGCCATAAAACACTACCTTTGACGGAGTCATAAGGTTCACACACTTCTTTTGACAATCAATAACTGCCCCATGGTTGAACAACCAATCCATTCCCAGAATGACGTCAAACTCCCCAAGACGAATTGGGATCAAGTTGACAGTCATCACATGACCCTTAATATCTACCTGACAGTTCTTGTGGACAAACTTAACAGGAATCACCTCCCTATTCGCAATTTCTATATTCATAGGGTAATCTAATTCTTCCTGAGGTAACTCTAATTTCTTAGCAAAATCATCGGATATAAATGAGCAAGTAGTACCCGAGTCAAACAATACATAAGCATTAACATTATTGACTGGAATGATACCTGACACTACATCCTTTGATTGCACAGCATCCTGCACCGTCATATTGAACGTTCGAGCGGTAGGTCGGTTGGGCTGTGCCGGTCCTGTGATAGTAAGATTACCACCACCGCTGTTTCCTTTTCCTGCACTGGCTCCAGCTGTAGTTGCTTTCTTAGGACAGTCTCGGGCATAGTGATCCTTCGACCCGCAAATGAAACATGCTCCTTTCTTCGGATTAGGGCAATTTGGTGAAATATGACCCTCTTGTCCACAGTTGAAGCATACCCTCTTACCCTTCAAACAAGCACCCATATGGCTCTTTCCACAGTTGCTGCACACCTCCACCTTCTTCTTCTGATTACCCTGCTGACTTCCCGCAGAGTTACTATCATTCCATTTCCTCTTCTGATTACTGCCCCCATGGCTACCACTTGCCTTGTTTTCACTTTCATTCTTCTTCTTCCTCTGCTCCTGATTGTACTTGGACAACGCATCACTGCCTCCTTCAGCGATAATTGCCTTTTCTAACACCGCCGCAAATGAGTTCAGTTGAAACAACGAAACTCGACCATATAACCAGGGCTTCAATCTCTGCTCAAATCTCCTAGCCTTTCGCTCATCCGTGTTGACTTGGTATGGCGCAAACCTCGCGAACTCGTTGAATTTTGCTGCATACTCAGGTACCGTCATATTACCTTGCTTCAGCTCTAGAAACTGCACCTCCATCTGATTCTGAGCACTTGCCGGAAAGTAAGTCTCAAAAAACATCTCCTTAAATCGCTCCCACGGAATAATCCCTTGCCCACCTCGGGTCTTATTAGCTTACCACCAGTAGCTAGCTTCTGACTTCAGCATAAAGGTTGCAAATGCCATCTTCTGGTCCTCATTGACCCTAGCGACATCAAACACCTTCTCCATCTCCATGACCCAGGTTTGTGCCTCGATCGGATTCATAGAGCCGTGATATTCCGGAGGTCCGACAGCCTTGAAATCTTTAAAAGTCGTAGCCTGAGCTTGGGGTTGATTCGCGAATGCTCCAGTTAATAGATTCACTAACTGCTGCATTGGGTTAGTGTTAGCTTCTTCGTTGTTTGTAGATCCCTCAGGAGTTTGTTGACGGGTTGGTTGTCTTCTTGGCGGCATCTTACTGTTAAAAATTCGCGCTATTAGATTATTATTCAATTGCTTAAACATTTAAGTCTTAACTTAAACATTTATAGACAATACTTAAACACATAACACATCTGATAAACTTTCACATTTTATTCATTTACTGCTTCAAAACATAATAGGAATAGCATCGTGGTTATTTACATCAAATCATCTATCCTGAAATCACAAAGTTCTAGGATTACATCATTATTCTATCCCATTATATAAACTGGGATTAACAACTTATTAACTTATAAATTTCATAATAACACAGCTAATCATAATCTATGATGACATCCCACGATGCACAGCTTCCTGGCGTTCCTGCTCCATAATACGAGTCACCATCCTTCGATCCACCATATCTGGATGACGATGAACTCGATCCAGAGCTCTATCCACTATGGAGTGAAAAATATACTCCATATCATCAATCTTGGCCTTCTTTGACCGCACCTCACATTCAACACGATCTGCGCGGTTAGCCTCCCTCAACTAAGCAGTCTCAGCTTTCGCCCGCTTAGCTAACTCCTCTTTCAACTCATCTCGTACAATTTCATTTCTGGCTATCAGCTGTCCTCGTTGATACTCAGACTGTGCTAGCCTCTGCTCAGCCTCAGCAAGACATGATGAAAGGTCTTGGATCTCAGCATCCTTCTGCTCTAGAGTGACTTGATGTTCCGCAGCCTGTTCCTCTAACTCCTCCTTTTCACTCTCTACATGAACCAGCTTCCATTCCACGTCTCCAATACGTATATTGAGCTCCTCAATCTCACTACTCTTCTGCTCCAAGGCAGTCTGTCGCTCTGCCAGCTGCCTCTCTAACTCCTCCACTCTGTCCTGCAACTCTATGTTGCGATCATACACCTGCTCGTACATCTGAACACCTAAGGAAGATAGTGATATCCCCTCAGGGTCCTCCTCCTCCTCCTCAACCTCTTCAGGTTCCTCCTCAGGGTCCTCCTCAAGGTCAGTCTCAGGCTCATACTCGTGGCCTGTAACTGTAATCAATGGGGATGGCTCCCTCTGCACTAACTGCTCATGCACTACGTGAATATCTCGGGACTCCTCCTCCCTAGCCTGGCTGGACTCTCCTCTATCAGTCATCCTGACAACAAAATTTTAAGTTTTAATTACTAATCGATAATACTCGCGAGCACATAAGTTTCTTATCAAATAAGCACATAGCACATAATCGTTTTATTGTCTTTTATGAATTTCCTTAATTCATTCCTTAGAACTCGATAAGAGTTTATCACCACTATATTCTCTATCTTCTAAAAGGCTACTACCCTAAGGTTTTCCCCACCTAAAGGTTCATAACCTACAGCTCTAATACCAACCTGTGACACCCCCAAATCCAGGTACTTAATTTCCACTGATTTGGTGTTCACTATAACATACATTCACATCTATCTACCCATAATTAAGAACAATTAAATAAACTTAAAGAAACATCTGCCCAAAATGGGTTACATCACCAAACTATTAAATAATCAAATCCCAGGTTATCTTAACCTTAATACATCAAATGCGGAATAAAATAATTTTAAACAAGTCTTGGATACAAATAAATATCAAGTGGATAATAAATCTCTTGCTACTTTGGCATCTTGCCCTTGCCTTTACTCGTGGACGGTTCGTCCTGCTTTTCTGGCTTAGCTGCAATGATTAATGCAAGAGTGAGCAAACAATTGCTCACAAGTACAATAACAATAATATTTAAATGAAATGGATTTCAACTGAGGAATAATAGTTTTCTGAATCTCAGTCAATAAATGATCAAACTCTAAAAGCTCGTTAGAATGCTTGATTCAAGGAAAAATAGATTTCAAGATTTAGAAATTATATCTGAGGGTCACAAGACCTCGAACTATGTCCTAGGTTAACAAGTATTTCTATTGTAACCTTTAACAGTCATATAGACTATGGACCATCATCTCGTACTCAGGGGGATCAGCCCTTTGTACAATGTATTGTGCACAAATATTTTAACGCTGTCGCGTAAGTAATCCCCTATATTAGGGTTGTTCATCTCAGTTTATCGTCTGAATCCGTACCAAAAGGAACTTGTCTTGGAACAAGTATAGAAAATATTCTAAGTCTTTGAAATCGCTCATCAACTAAGGACTAGCTGAATCAATAAGGGTTTGCTAGTCTAGTTCATCAATAGAGTTTGTTCAATAGAAACTATACTCGAAATTTGAATAACAAACAATGATTGGAATAAAGCTTAAGTACGTAACATGATAGTAACCTTACTTGAATATCAATAAGCTAAGGTCATAAGCTTGCTCACTATAAATAAACTTGCATTGAATAAATTAACAAGTTAAAAGGAAAGAATAACTTGCTATAAGTAATTTTAAAGTTTAAGGAAGGAAAACTTGCTCAACGTAAAAGTAATAAGTTGAGATAAGGAACTTGCCTCAAGCGTAGATTACAAATTAAATATCTCACGATCCTTAAATAACCTATACATTTAATTATAAGATGGTAACATAATTAGTCACAAGTCTAAAAGCATTTTAGGCTTGCTTTTTATCTCATTTTATTATAATATCTCATTTAGCATACCATAATCAACAAGTATCAACCATCTTGGAATTTCATTAATTACTTAATACTTTATTATAGGTCTTAACACATAGCAAGAACCATAAAATAAATTAATAAAATATATTATTTTTTTATACTGTTCCACCGCCGGGGTGGGAAAATGCTTAACAAAAATCTCGTCGGGGCGAAGATTTTCTTAACAAAACTCTTGCCGGGGCGAGAGGCTCGCCGGGGTGAAGAAAGTCAGTACATTTCTCTCGTCGGGGTGAGAGACTCGGCAGACTTCTTCTCCAGCTCGCGAACCAGTGAAAACTTAGGCCAAATTTGGCAAATTTTCTGAATTTTATCATCCAGTACACAAACTAAATATACCCAGACATCAAATATGCTAGAAAACAAATAACCAACATGTTTCCAACTAATTTAACCATTATAAAACACATAATCAACCAATTTAAAACCAAAAATTCACTGTTAAACAATTTATTCAAGTTTTGGCCATTTTCATGAAATTAAACACTGTAACTTCATCTTTCAACCAATTAAAACCATTCTTCTTGCATTATTCTTGTTTTTCATCATATAATCATAATCAAACATCAATTAACCGATTAATAATCAAATTAAACAAAATTGTTCATACATATAGACCATACATGGAACAAAACTCTGTAAACACCAAAAACACTATTCTAAAACTTGCTTTCATGGATTAGCACCTCTAAATTGATTATTAATCACCATATAATCATCTAACACATGATTACTACCAATTACACCAAGTAATTCATATTTAAGCAAGTAAATAATATACAGAGAACTAAAAATAAAATACAGTAAAGAGTTTATACCTTCTATTTGCTTTGATTAATAAGGTTAACCTCCTTTGATTTGAATTTCTTCCTCCAATACCCAAATTATTCTCACAATTTCTCTCTTCTTCTCACAAATTCTCAAGCTCTGCTCTCTCTTTTCTCTCAAACTCTGATGTTCTTTCTTTCTTTCTTTCTTTACAACTGACGTAGTTTAGAAAAATAAAACTGATAAAAAAAATAAAAAACTGATAATTAATATAATAACGTATAATCTAAATTTAATCCATCAGTTTAAAATTTCAAAAGCCATAAGGCTATGTTTGGAAATTACAAAATAAAATAACCCATTATTCTAACTAAAGGTCTTAAGGCCTTGTTTGGTAAAACACAAATAAAATAATCCATTATTTCCAAACAAAAGTCATAGGGCCTTGTTTGGTAAAACTGAATTAAAAACTTTCTCATTTATTTTAATAAATCACCATAACATATAGTTTTAAAATGTCACACTTCTAATTTAATTGAACTTATTATTAAATAAATTCAATTAAACCTTATTAACTAAATTAATAACTTATTTAACAAATAACAATAATACCAAATAAATTCTCTTATTCAAATAAATCATTTATTCAAATAAACCTTTTCATCATCTAATTTAATTATTAAATTAAATTAGAATAATCATAACAAATCACATTCAAATAACATTTAACATTATTAAACTTAACATATACCCATTCCACAAAAACTTAATAAATTATTTATTTAGCTCAATAAATTAATAAAAATATTTATATAACTCAATAAATATTTTTATCCAATCATAAAAATTGCATTCGTTACAAGGAAGAAGAATGATAATCAAGCCCTCCTAATTGTGTAACTAAGCTTAGAAGAATCAAAGGTAAACTTTAAAATTTCTAGTTCTTATTTTTTTTCTAAAACTAGTCCTCTGCAATTGGTTTTGATGATAAATTAGTGGAGGAATTTGTTAAATATGTTGTTGAGTTGTAATAATTTGATTATATGTTATATATGAGTGATTTTGAGTAATCAAATCCATGTGAACATGCTAAACAAGGAGAAATTGAGTTTTGGTTGCTATATGTATGTTATGGCTTACTTTGGAGTCAAAATTGATGTTTAATTTGAGTAATAATCTGTAAATTGACGGTGGATTGTTGTTATGCGTTAAAAAACGAAAACAACGGAAGTTGAACGGACCAAATTGGTTGAGAAACGAATCCGTAGCGATTGATTGCGCTAAATTTGTACAAGTTTGTAAAACTAGTATGAATTGTGATTTTTAAGCCTTAAAAATAGTTGTTTAAGTTGTTTAAGATGTTAGAATCATTGTATACATGTTGGGTATTGATTCTACAAAGATTATAATATTTGGGTATGTTTAATTTGTTGATAAAATGAAGAAATTCAGAAATTTTGGTCTAGAATCGCACTAAATCGCGAACCGCAGAAACTGGGATTCAGGAAGCTCGCCCTGGCGAGCTCATTAAGCTAACTTTCTCGCCCCGACGAAGTCTCGTCCTGGTGAGAGTTTTGTATAGTAAATCCTCGCCCCGACGAGAGTTTTGTGTTGTAATTTTCTCGCCCCGGCGGGAATTGCAGAAATGAAATTTTTTCTTGTTTTTAATTCTTTTCTTTTTAGTCATCATATGTTATCCTAAACAAGATTTACTTATAAACATTATACATCTAATGTAAAGCAAAGTTTAAGACTTAGTTAAGGGTTAAATGTCGATTAAAGTGGAACGTATTAAAATGAAGGAGTATGAAATGTTAAATAGAATTAATACTAAGTGTTGCTATGTGGCTAATAAATGATGTATATGATTATATATATCGTGTAGGATACATGAAGTGCAGATAAATTTAAGCTGGTAATCTACAAACCAGGCAAGTCTTTCAGTTCTTATTTGTTATGTGAACTAAATGATTAACTGTTTTAAATTTATAATGTAAGAACATGTTGTATTTTATATATATGTTGCAATTATGAAACGACAAGGTCAAAATATGACTACGTTCGTTAAGTAAAGAATGCTGATTGAGTTATGGAACTCAATCTTTACTTAATATGTATTGATCATTATGTATGATATGTTTAGTTAAATGTTTATGATTTAGATGATGAGCATGTTATCTATGTGCTATGTGATGCATGTAAACTGTTAGATTTTGCTGAGCTGTCGAGCTCATTCTTGCAAATAACCACTTTTGCAGGTTAAAGATTCAAGGTAACGTTATGTGCTGCTTGAATGGCATGACTCAGATGTTATGCATGAAGATTAATTATTTTAGCTTAAATTTATGTTTTGAACTATGGTTAAGGTTCGGGATGATGTATTTGATGATGTATTAAATGTAACAGATGTTGAGTTGTAAAACTTGTATTGACTTATAATTTAATTTTATCTGTTGTATAAAGGGTATTGAATCTAGAAATAAGTTTTATTTTATTATAACTCTGATGAAGTGAATCAAATATGATTCTAGAATATGTAAATGATTAAAGGTTATGATTCAGGGAAAGCAAAGAAAGAAAACTTAAAAGTTTAAAATTATTCCGCATTTTAATAAGTTTAACATTGAATAATATTGTAAAGTTAGAATGAGGATGTATTGATAACGACCGAAGTGAAGAGTTGGCTTGTTCAGAATTTAGGGTCGTTACATATCCATAACTAGAGTATTCCCTATCATCTGATCAGGAAATCTCTTATCTTCATCCTTAAACGACTATACGCATTTTGGTTCGATATCAACTTATATCCACTATGCCCCAATCGGTATTTCAACTGACACCAACTTGTGTTTATTTAATATCAATTGCATTACCTTGACACCAACTTGTGTCAATTTGATACCAATTTGTATCACGTAATGTTGACACCAACTTGTGTTCGTTTAATATCAAATTGCATTACCTTGACACCAACTTGTGTCAATTTGATACCAACTTGTATCACGTAATGCTGACACCAACTTGTGTTCGTTTAATATCAAATTGCATTACCTTGACACCAACTTGTGTCAATTTGATACCAACTTGTATCACGTAATGCTGACACCAACTTGTATCGGATACCAACTTGTATCCATTTGATACCAACTTGCATCAACATGACACCAACTTGTGTCAGACTCTTGCATTGACACCAACTTGTGTCAGATACCAACTTGTATCATATGCTTGAGTCAACATCATATTATGTCTATTTTATTAGAACATCATTTGAGTCTGTTATTTACTTTGACATCTTTTATGTCGATTTAATAAATCATTACAATATTTGTCTAGCCGAATCAAATAGCTTAGACATATACCAATAATTCGAACATCAATCGAAACATTTATCTAGCTACTTTTAATTGGCATTGACTTTCCTTTAACTGGTTTAAAATTCTGAAAATCATTTTATGACGTTATGATACCACACTGTATTTACAGTCCGTTGAGGATTCCGTCATTTTGTGACTTTGTCATACTACATCATACCATAGTAGGTTGACGATACTATGATCACATCCAACACTAGGTTAATTTGCATTGATGATTCCATCATCTGTTATTCCACACCAGGTTCCATGATACATTGATGACTATTTAAAAAATACATTTTGATATTCTAAATCATTTTTGTCTAGCCGAAACAAATAGCGTAGACTCTTCTTTAAACAGTTCAAAACCAAAAATTATTTTTTGTGTTATCATGCCGCAACAGGTAACGATGTGTTAGTAGTTCGAAGCCCACTTCTACACACTCGTCACTCTGTTTTGAGGATAACAAAAATTTAATTTTTATTTTTAAAGGCACGTTAGTGTGAATTTAGCTTGATGTCAAACATTTCGAAGCCTAACATAGCTAGAAGATTTGGAATACCTATGCTTCCACCATCAACTTTAATTTCTCCAATGATCCATTGCTTAATAATTCTATCTATTTCTATCATCCTTAAAGCTTACTATACTAAAAATCCTCAATTCTTCATCCACAACCATTTCTATACTCCGGTATAGTTCATCAAATATACCACACGTTAGGAGTTCAGGAACTTACCATAATCATATAGGTTAAGGAACTTATCCTAGTCAGACCAAAATCGTCCATTCGCTGAGGGGTTCTACCATACGATTATGAGTCACAAACTTACCATACGTATGAGTTTAATGAACTCGCACCTAATCTTAATATTCTCTAACTATCAAATATAAATGTGAGAAAAGAATCAGCTTCTCGTCATACGTATATCGATAGCGTGACACTAATATTTCAATGATTATCAATATAGGAAGCTAAGTGGTTGTCAAACCAAGCACAAATTCCCGTCCCATAGCAGGAATCGTACAACTCAGCCACTAACATGAGTCCTCTATTGAAATCCCACCTAATTCTAACTTTCCCTTTACTCAATACGAATTTTATTTAATTCGTATATCAACATTAATCACTCTTTCATGAGTTTACATAGTACAATTTCATAGTACAACTTTCGTACAACAATTCTGCTGTAAAAATTTCAATCATGCGATTGATCATCTATCATCCCGTGTCTTAATTAGATCACGTTGTGATCTTTCTTATAATCGTATTATATTACGATTCTTTTCTATCTCATGATCGTTTTGTTTTACGATCGTCTTAACTTTCCCTTTAATCATATTATATTAGGATTTTATTTAAGCTTTTCATCTTTACTACTGGAGTTAGGTAACCCCAGATTCTTATCTTTATAACCTTTTAAGATTCTTCTTTGAATCTTAATTATCTTTTTCTTTACTTAATAATGAATTTCCTAAATTCATCTCTTAGCACTTAAACTTTATTGAGTTTATTCCTTATCTATATTTCTGCGGTTATAGCCTAAGGTACCCATACCTAAGGTTTATAACCTACAGCTCTGATACCAACCTGTGAGGCTCCCAAACCCGGGTCCCTTGAACCTCGGACCTGGTGCGTCACGATACATCATATTTACAACTACTGCGAAAGATATAAACATAAATTGTTTATACAATAATCTCTGCTACATATCCCAAGGTCTATAACCTTTATTAATACATACCTTCAGTAACTAAAAAGGTTTACAATATCATTTACATCAGATAACTAATTAGTTAACATGCATAACACTATAATCTTGTCCTTTGCTTCTGTCTTTGTCTTTCCTCGAACATTCGTATTAATCTGAAATTTGTTATTATGATATAGCAAGGGTGAGCAACTACTTTGCTCAGCAAGTTTAAATATAATAAGGATATATCATGATTGAAAGAATGAATAAGCTTTGGAGTTTTTTTAACAATATAATAATTGTGAAAGAGCATGAATCAGAATTTTAATAATTGAATGACTGAATTCAATAATACAGGGTGTCAATAATGACCATGAACCAATTTAACTGAACCTTAAGGTAATGAAGGTGATCAGCCTTTCATACCTGATGAACATATGCAACATGCACTAAGTGTGAATCAATAAACATAGATGTAGAATAATTTTCAATAATTAATCCACTAGCATGCTTGAAACATAATAACTCGATTTTGAGTTAAGGAACTTGCATTTCGATATGAAAACGATGTCAAGATACTTGCACAAGGATAAGAAACTTGCTCAATATAAAAGTTGAGTAAGATGGAACTTGTCTGTACCGTCGATTACTGCTACACAATCTAACTTAATCTCTTATGAAAGACCTATCAGTTATAAGATTGATCTTTCAATTAGCATCACATATATCACCTTATAATATTACTTCTAATATTTAAGCATATAAGCAAATATTAGATAGCACCTTAGCACCATACGCATTCATAATTCTAAAACTAGCACACATCGAGTCTTTAACAGTGTTCAATATAGTATGTTGAGTGGTTTCCCACAAACAACCAATAAACTAGTTTTCGTCTCGTCTACACTATTTTCACAGTGAGTTAGATCGGTTGCTAGTTCGTATATACCTCCGCTCCCTGAAGGAATTGTTTAGCCCAGCTATTATACATCAACCATTAAAGAACACGACTGTACTACTACTTTATCGTAAACCTTATGACTTAGCACTAAGTCTTTCATTTTATAAGTTCTTTATAATCCATTAAGTTAGAATACCTAATCCAACAAGTTGGTTTATTCAAACATACCAATCCAGCAAACTAGATTCTAACTGACATCCAATCCAGTAACCTGGATTCAAACTATCCTACAATCTAGCAACTTGGATTCACTAATTCAACAAACTGTTTTGTAATCCAGCACATTGGATTCAAACTAACCTACAATTCAGTAAGCTAGATTCACTAATTCAGCAAACCATATTCATTAATTCAGCAAACTATATTCATTAATTCAGCAAACCAAATACCACAATCCAGCAAGCCGAATACAAGTTAACATACTAATTCAACAAGCTGAATACATATATGCAGCACATTGAATACATCTATGCATCAACCTCATTTTCTGGACAGTCTTACTAATTAATTTGTTTCAAAAATGTTTTTCTCCATAAAATTACTCAATCTCGCGAGTCTAACTACAAAACTTCAAGATCTACAACTTTCCTGTTTACATGATCTTCAAATTCCAAACACACGAGGCTCCACACCTCAAGGAATGCCTAACTTAAAACTGTCTGGCGAGAAAACTTCCTGTCAGACCCTAGCTCGCTTAAACAGTCATAACTTCTTCGTTTTTTACAAGTTTTGGGTGATTCCAGTGGCCACGCGAAGCTAACTTCCGTATCTACAACTTTGTCCTACTAAACATTTTCCAATTCCCAACACATTAATACAGGAATCTCACGCAAGGAGGTTGACCCAAATCGTTGGACAGTTTTTGCACGACAACTTAGATTGGTCATTACTTTTTGCTCCGAAGTCGGAATTAGTCCATTCTGGAGTCTGTGAAAAGCTTATTCAGTGTATAATAACATACCAAAAGTCCAAAATTTTTAGAGTAATCTAGCTAACCCCGAATTTTCTAATTTTGGGCAACAGCTTACAAGTTTCCAACACGGATGTGTGTTAATATAAATTTCATATCTTATTCATTTCTCAACATTTTTGAGTTATTTCAAAGGGCTTTGGCTCATAACTTATACTTCTAGCACAACCCACAAACAAATCACAAATACCAAACATGGATTTTAAAATAATTAACATAGATCTCAAAATATTTTACGGAACAAACAAAAACTCAATAGTTTTCATTTTTCCAAATTTTCCAACATAAAATCACATATATTCACATGATACACCATAAAACTTTAGATCTAACCCTTTCATAGGGTTTTAACTAACAAGATCATAAAATTTTATGGATCCAAAATAATAACATAAAACATTAACTAGATCTCACTTATTCACTAAAACTTTCATTTACAAATTTTTGATTTCAATAACCAACTACCATCAAATCTTCCTTGTTTCTTCGGATCTATCATGATCCATAATTACCACATCAAACTTTCACCATCAACATATTTATTTATTTTTTATATATACTATGAACATAAAATAAAATTAGGTTTAAAGTTAAAGAAAACTTTTCAACCTTTAATCGAGTTTTCTCTTCTTCTTCTTGAATGGATGTTAGACTTAATGGCTAGACTCCTTCTCCTTCTTTCTTGATGATACCCGAAATGGGTTCCTCTCCCTTTCTTCTCCACCCGAAGCTCTCTCTCTATCTCTCTCTTTCTTAATTTGCTACCTTAGGAAGTGAGAGAAATAAAAATAAAAATAAAGTTAAGTGTTTTAATTATTGTTAGTAAAAATGTATACATATAATACCTATATCTATACATCATCTCCCAACAAATCTTCTCTCTCTATCTTATCTTATCTTATCTTATCCCTTTATACTAGAAATCTTGGATAAGAATATGGGGGTCAAATAGCTTGGTGACACATGGCATGGAGTGGATAAGGGTTGTTGGAAAAAAATTACATCACATACTAAATACTCCTCCTCTTTGCCGCCCACCCTTCCTTATTTAGTGTCCAATTTGTGATTTATTTTAATAGCCATATTTTGCTTAATCCAATGACATAAAAGTCCCTCCACAAGTTGGGCTAAATTTGGGCTCCTATTTAATTCCATTGGGCTTCTAAATTAAATTGTTTGTGCTTGTATTTTAATTAGTTTGGCCTACTAATTAAAATAAATTTGAGCTTTCTTAATTAATTAATTGGTTGGGCTTATAAATTAACATTACCCCATATCTTAATTTTATCTTTCCCTAATTATTTAGTTAGGGTATATATCTCACTCCTTTAGAATTTAATTCCTTACTCGTATACATTTAATTTCTATAACCCAATTAGACTTACTTTAATTAGGTTATAAAATTAATTAGTTGAGATATATAAAATAAATCTCTTAGGGTAAGTATTTATTTTGAATACTATTATTCTCTCATGCAATAACCCTTAAGTTATTAAATTTTCATACCTAATATATAATGATTAGGTTACAAGACTTTCTTTTATTTGTTTATTATATAATAAACAAATATAAACAATCACATAATATTCATATGCATTTACTTACATATTCTTACAAAATAATTTAATACATTGAGATAATAAAATAAATCTCTTAGATTAGGTCACTAGTATATAATTAAAATACTAAGACCACTAAATAAAAATAAACCTTTAGGTTATTTAATTCTAATGCTCAATTTATAATATTAGGCTACCAAACTTTCTTTAATTTTCTTTCATTATTAGAATAATTAACTTAATAGAAAGTTTACACCAAATATGCCATTAATTGGACTTTCATTTAAAAATGGTTTGGGCCACTAGTATTCAAATATTATTAAACCATCACTTGGGCCACTAGTTTGTTAAATCTTTTGTTAAACATTCCAATTGGGCTAGTCCACTAGTATTTATTCATTAGTTGGACTATTAATATAACATTTAAGTTTATTAACTCCTCATATTTATAATATTTATAAATATGTTACATAACTTCCCTTTCCATTTCTTTGCTTACGTACACCAAATAAATTAACTAACTTATTTAATTCACATAACACATATTCACTCATATTTCCTTACAAATAGAAATTTGTTCCATAAGTAAGATATTACAATTAAAATAATATTCTCTCGTTATTAAAATAATTCAATGCTAGAATTTATTTTAATACCATTTATTTAAAGTATATAATATTCATGTATACTTAAACTAACTATTTTCTTTCCCCTTCTATAAATTGTTCTTAACAATTTAACTGTAATAAATATAATAATATACTTACTACATTAAAAACATACATACATTACATCCAATAATGTAATACATGATTTCTTTAATAAAATGGTGGTTATACCTTAAGTATATCTAATGCCACCAATTTAAAATAATTTATAGATTATTTAACTTACATCAAGGGATTAATTTTACCCATCTCATTTCCTTTAAATAAATTGCCCCTACAATTTATTTACATATAATAAATATATAATAATAATATATTTATTAAGCATAAAAGTCACATATTGCATAGTTCGTATTCACGTATGCAACACAATATCACATAATATAACATATCATCTAATAAGAATTTTATTTATTTAAATTCTTAATTTAATATATTTCAAAAATTTGAAACGTCACATTCTTTCCAATATTAAACCATATAGGTTTTTCTCGAAAATTGTAATTATTCCTCTATTTCCAATATAGGTTTTATTCTTTAACCTTTATTTAATCATTCAAGATTTTATTAATAAATCTTATGAATTTTTGGGTTGTCATAATCGTTATCGATCTCACTTTGAAACTCATTTAGAAAACTCGTAAACACTTTTAAATGTTGGTTCTATATAGTCTTAACATGGTCACATAATAGAAGTACCAGTGTAATCATGTACTAAAGCGTAATGCACACACACTTCATTTTCAGATTAGCAACAAATTAGTCAGAATGTACTGCAGTACTGCGCAGCCGCGCTGGAACATAACTAGGGAGTGGCACGGCCGCGCTGCTCCCTATTACCCCAGAGCTGCTTTTTTACTCTTGTATGATTTTAGCTTAACTTTATAGCATTCATTGCTTACTGAGGTCACTCACATACACATGTCCAGAGGGTTCAAATTTCAGTTGGTCCCCTATCATATTTGTTCTAAGTTTGTTTTCCATTTACATGGTTTTAAGTCGAACTTGTAATTTAATGAAGTCTAATACATGCATTTCACCAAAGCGATTCGTGATGACCCTCATACCACTAAGGACGCTAAACGACTCTTTAACAGTCATGCTCATATATGCCTTCGACTTACTCTCATATGATTAATACAGTCCATTATATTAGAAACTAATTTCAAAGTATGTTTGAAAAGTTGGAAATATACTTAATCACTTATATGATCATAACGACTATACCTAGAGGCATATGAAGTCCTAATACACATGTTTAAAATGTTTGAATGCAATTCACACAACGTTGGACAATATTATTTCTCAAGTCCTAAATTTCTTTGAAATCTCATATTAAGGCGACTAAGCATACATAGCAACTTGACTCACAAAGCCTACGCATTTAGACCCATCTATAAACCATATACACATGCTCGTAAGTTTAGAACATAAAGGCGTAAGGTTTGACAAGTGTTAGTTTCTAATCTTCTGATATTTCATTTCCAAACATTTAACTAAGCAAATGGTAATACATTTCATGCTAGGTAGTCTCAAAACACATACCAAGTACATTCGTGGGTCTATATAAACCAAACTAGCATGCTCAGAATACTGGAAGGACAAAGCTTGGACTCTTTTTTTTCCCTTTGGAGCACGGCGCGGCCGCGCCTGGTTTTTCCTGGGGAGTAGCGCGGCCGCGCTGCTCCTCGGCAGAACCAGGAAACTCCCTGTATCAGCATATCTATCCAAACCAAAACCAATTCAAATAGCAATTTATGTATACCCACTTCACCTAAAGTCCACAAACATGTTATTAAGCATACTTAACATGATTCTATCAATTTAAAACAAGTAAACAATTAAGTTCAAGAATTAAATTCCACATTCATGCTATTTTTCCAAAGTTTAACACATTTAGCGATTAATCTTGTTACGAACTCGTTTCTGGACCAAAATGCTTGGTTTAACTTTCGTTGTTTTCGTATTTAACCATACTAACAATGTATAAGAACTAATTTCATATTACTACCACCTAGCTCAACAATATTTTTTGGATACATTTTGGAAGCATAACTTTCTAAAATTTCTGAGAACTAGCAACACTTGAAATTTAAGAACATAATTCGTGTTCGGCATTCTAATAACATGTATATGAACTTAGTAAACATGCTTACATCAACAATTAATCAACTAACACCAGATTCATGGCAAAATTCTAGGAATAGAACTCAAGAATTTAAGAACACAGTTTAATAGAGCTTTACCTCTTGAAGCAAATATGACTCCCCAATGCTACCAACTGAAAATCACTCAACTCACTCTCTAATGGAAGCTTAACTTCAGATTTCTAGCAACAAGAATTATGTAGAGGAGGCTTCAATTTATAGAGAATTCATGGACCGTGCAGATGTTTTGTTCTAAGGTTCAAACCATTGGAATAAGAAGGAAGCTAGTGGTTAATGGGAAGTTGGTGGAATAGTAGTGAGGCACTATTTGGACCACTCCCCATTTCATCATGAAGCTGAGGTTTGCAAGGAAGAAGAAGAAGTCTAAGCTTCTAGCCTTTTCTTATTTCAGCAACTAGCTATTCACGTGAGTAACATTTGGGCAAGGAAGAGACTCTCAATTTGGGACAAAACAAAGTTCAGAAATTCCAAATAAGGCTTATTAGCATACTTTGAGTTAAAATGTAAACTTAGGTCAAGGTGTATTAAATAATTAGATGCTACTACCTTGCATCAAATTAAAGTTTCACAAATAAACACATATCATATAATCTATGTACATTTATTAGAGTATAATCTAATAAATTACTAACACCCAAATAATTAATATTCATTATTATTCCATAGTACATTTATTACAATAAACATTTAAGTATTGAGATAATTATTATCTAACAATTATTCGTTCGCTTCAATTATTATCTCATGTAATTTAAATGTCACACATATCTTTTATATTAATAAATGAATGTAGAAACTTTATTATAAATAATATATATCTCATCATGCAGTTACACCTCAAGTAGCATGGCATATAACACTTAAATAAATTAATAGAGATTATCAGTCACACCATAATTAATTAACTAAGGTAGCATTAATAAATTCCTTTTCTTATTAAATCACTACTTGAATCACTTTATCATATCACTACCAAAATGACATATCACGTAAACTTATACTCGAATGAATATTCAACTTAAATGGAAAGTTAATATTAATATTATTCAAAATTCTCGGGTATTACAGTTACACTTAATGAGCGCCGGTAAGATGCCATCTTTACCGGAATGCGCCCCTCAGTTCTATGGACAATCTTATCATTAATACTGTGAATGTCAGATAGATAGGGAATATCGATATGAAAGAGGTATTCATGACATATGAATCTATACATCCAAGTGAGGGTATCCAAACACAGATAACGTCCTAGCAGGAATTATCATCTGTTATGGGATACTGTGAACCTTGGATAGATATAAGTCATATTTTATCGAATATTTATAGTTGTATAGTTTCACGTGAGCACCATATCTACTACAGGGAAGTATAGAGAATTTGGGGGCGTCACATTGGCTCTCCATCCATTTACGCTTGTTGGGGTTACTGCCTCTGCTGCTTCCTCCTTTTGGCCCTTCCTGATCGGCCTTCCTTTCTTGTTTAAATCGTGTTAAGGCTTCATTGCCCCCTTCCGCAATGATAGCCCTTTCCAGCAGTTCAGAGAAATTCTTAATCTTCAACACAACGACGGTTTTCTGCACCCATGGCTTCAATCCTAACTCGAATCTTCTTGCCTTCCTGGCCTCCGTGTCCACCTGATGTGTAGCGAATCGGGCCAACTCGTTAAATTTTTCCGCGTACTCTGCGACCGTCATACCACCCTGTTTCAATTCCAAAAACTTAACCTCCATATCTTGTTGCGTATTATCCGAGAAGTAATTCTCGAAGAATAGCTCCTTGAACTTGTCCCAAGGGATAACTCCATCGCTTGCTCGACCCTTATTGGCTTTCCACCAATAATTAGCTTCGCCCTTCATCATGAACGTGACAAATTTAGTTTTCTGCTCCTCGGCCACTCGTGCGACATCGAAGACTTTCTCTATCTATTTGATCCAAGTTTGTGCTTCTATGGGGTCGAGAGTTCCCTTGAACTCAGGTGGTCCAACCAGTTTGAAATCCTTAAAGTTAGCTAAATGGTGCACTGGCTGGGTTGCTGGTTGTGCCGCTGCTGGTGGGGGTCTAGCCTGCATAGCCTCAGCTAGCAGTTCGGCAAATATTCTCATGGGGTTAGGTTGATCTCCAACCTCACTTTCTGACTCGGCTACACGTTGATTACGGGGTCTACCTCTTGGCGACATTATGATCTGCTAAAGAGTAAATCTTAGACTTTCGCTTATTATGCTACAATTTTCACACTATGCTGATTAAGTTAACATTTAATAGCAAAAGCATCTATCAAACATATTTGAAAAAGAAACAACTGCATTTATATTCATATACCAATATTTTAATACAGACTGACCCAACATTTGGCATACTACTATAAATGCTCAATGGCACCATCTGCCTACTACTAACTATCCTCTATTAAACAAAAAGCGAGGATTCACTACTACTTACCCCCTTTAACAGAACAAAAGTTGGGGTTGATGTTGCTGTATTTATATGTATAACAAATACGACTTATACACGCAAGTGCACGTGATCCACAAGTAATATAAAGTAAGTAAAGTATCGATCCCACGAGGAATTGAATTGCATTTATGACTACAAACACCGATTTTATAATTATTTCGGTCTCTTCAAGCAATTGATTTTAGTGATGAGATTATCTAACGATTACTAATGAAACAAATAGAACAAATTATGGTTGTACAAATACAGATTTTATAGGCTTGGGATTATAATTTCACTTAATGCAAACTTAGATTTCCATGCTTCCTATTGTTGCTACTTGATTATAATAGAATGTTGGTCAAGAACACGAATGTAAAATATGATCACCTCTCGATGCACCATATTCATATCACATTAAATGCACAATTGATAGAATGAATGTGAACACTCTAGATGACTAACGCACTATATTTCTATGTGAGTTACAATCAAGTAGGTTTAAGTACAGGTTCTTAATTGGCCACATATGGTACTTAGGTATATCCCTATCCTAAGCACGAATCATAACTTCACGAGGAGTGTAAATATTATGAACATATGCTAGCATAATTAGATCTTAATTTATACTTCCTTTCTCAATTCCATATAAATTATCACAGTAATTGGTGATCAAGCAATTAAACATTAAGTATAGATTATGCTAGACATTCATTTCATAACCAACTAGCAATAATAAGGAAGCATATCAATTTTCAGTTAAGCACAAGATCCATTATAATCCCAAGAATTAAATTTAGTTCATGATAACAATAATAAAATTTATCATACACAATTGGTTCATCATCATTGTTACAAAATAAGAAAAATTAATCAAAAACATGAAATAGTAAAGCTCCCTGTTCCGTTCTGCAACTTCTGATGAATTCCAAAGTTGTGTAGATTATTGATTTCTTGCTCCTAAGCTTCGATTCAGCATCCATATATCTCCATTCTTCAGTTCCCAAGTGAATTCAAAGCTCAGCTAGAGTGTTCTTATTTTCTATCTAATAATGTAGTAAAACTAACTAATTTTCGTAGAGGAGGAGCACCCAAAATTGAATTCTCAATTGAATATATTCCAAGCATAATTTGTCTTCATTTGACTTATTCTGATTCCCACTAATAAAGTTTTGCTCCACTAGAACCTCAAAATCTGGCATTGCATGATTTTATGGAAGTGCTGCTTCGCTGGCTAGAACGTGTCTGCATGGCTGGCTGGCGACAGGCGCAGCTGTGCCGGCGCCCTTTGCAAAAGGGGCGCAGCTGCGCCGGGAGGTAGGGAAGGAACAGGAGGGGCGCAGCTGTGCCGGCCACAAGGCCAAGCTGGGCGTAACTGCACTGACTGCCAGTCTTGCTGCTGTACTGCTGTAGCTTGATTTCTCGATTCTCGTGTCCTGTACAAGCAACAAATAATCAATTAGCTCCCAAACAACGAATGCATCAAAACCCGTGTCAAACTACCCAAAAACCGTACAAAAGCCAGAGAATCCAAATAGTGAAACAATACCAAAAGAAAGGGAAAAATGCATGAAAACGTACTAAGTAGCTATTAGATAAACAACAAATGAAACCAAATAGTATCCAATAAGTAGGTATGAAACCTACTTATCAGTTGACTACCATTTTGAGCATACAACTCAGCATTTGGACTTACATTATACATATGTCCCTATTAAACAAAAGTGGGACTCACTACAGCTACTAAGTACATACAAGGGTACTAAATCCATAAGTCAATATCTATTACGGCGGACTGCCCGACGGAGTGCCTGACGTGCCAACCGATCAACTACTCGGCGTCTGATCATGCATCGACTACTGCCCTCCTCCCAAGGGTACCTCCTGACTCGATCCTGCAACCTAGCCACTACCGTATATATAGCATAATCCAAGGTATCGATCCTAGCGGATCGATCTCGAACCTCTCCCTCTAGCACATCCACCCTTGTGGCTGCACGAACCCAAAACTCCTACATCCGTATCCTCTCTGCCTGCTCCAAGTCTCGCTTAGCCCTAACAGCCTATAGAACTGTCTGCAGCTCCACCTCTCTGACATCTGCCTGCTCTAATGCCTGCCTCAACTGACTATTTTGCAACACCAACTGTTGCACTGTGCGGCTTATCTGGGGTATAGCACTCTCTAACTGCTGAATCTGAGCTTTCAGCTCAGCTATCTGGAACTGTAGCGAGTACACCTCTGCCTTATACCGATCTTCCATCTCCTGATGGACAAAATTCTCCTCCTCTAAACGTGCAATACGAGCATTTTGCTGCTCAATAATCTACTCCTGCTCTATTATGCGATCGACATAATCTCTAACCAAGTCATCCTGGAATGTGTGGAATACCGGGGATCCCTCCTCAGCAGTTCCACCTATCTCTACCTTAGCCGGGTCCTCCTCGGACTCATCATCCCTGTCCTGACTACCGAATCTCAACACTCCACCTATAACAGGCTCTACCAAATCCACTAAGTAGTCATCCTCTAGGCCGGGCCCACTCAATGGTACTCTTGGGGCAACAGGTGCATAGCCCATTAACTGTTCTGTAACAACAAGTATATCGGTGAATACCTCTTCCTCCTCCCTGACTCCACTAGTCTCTCCAACGGTAGCCATCCTACAAACACACAAAACTAACATTAGTACAACAATAACATATATTCATTGAAGGAATGAAGTTATATTTCATTGGGTACTTAATGACTCGAATTCCCCAATTCATCCAAATACCAAATATGATAAATCTCCTTGATTTATCTCCTAATGCACTCGATACGAGTTTAGTACTAAGGTTATAACCTAGGTTTCACTATCCTAACGTTTATAACCTATAGCTTTGATATCAACCTTTGACGCCCCCAAATTCAGGTCTCAAATACCCGGATTTGGTCATCATGATCCAACACAATATCCACCTTTAAACAATATAGAATGACTAAATGCGGAATATAATAACATATGTTGTTCATTCAAAAGGTATTACTAGTCCCAAGATTCGTAAACCTTAATACATAAGTTAATACATACCCTAATATTAACCAGGGTTCAAATTACATCGATAAATAAATCTAACTAAGCATATAACAAAGTCAGCTACTTGAAGTCTATTTATTACTCCATCTTTTCCTTTCCCTTGTCTTTTCCTGAGGTCTCGGGCTTAACTGCAATAAGGTTTATGATATAGCAAAGGTGAGCAACTAGTTTGCGCAGCAAGTTTAAATACAACAATAAAGGATATATCATGACGAACCGAATATGAAGAGAGGAATTCAACAATATGAATATCGGAAGTAAGAATAATAATTTCTTTTAAAACGAATGATAGTCAAGTAGACTTTGAACAATAAACTTCCAATGGAATCAATAGCTAATTGACCCATTAGTTACTGGCTCAGAAATAAGTACCCGAGGGGATCAGCCTCTAGTACCTTATGTGTATGCATAACATTTAATTTCTGTTCTTTGTATCTTATATCTGATACGTGGGGTACTCCCCTATATTGAAGGGGTGTTCATAAAGTCCAAGATTCCGCACCATCAATTGGTTTGGATAGCTTTTAAAATCTATAGCGCAAATGTCTAGCCGGACAATGGCTAAGACTTAACTATGGCAGTTCATCCATATTCGAACTTTAAATAAAATACAAGTCTATGTCTGTGCGAAAATAATTGCACAATGTGCGAGTGTCAATAACAACGATGTGGAATAATTGTTAAGTAATTAAACCACTTAGAGCATGCTTGAGAACTTAAAGGTTCAAGCTTAAATATTAACTTGTAATAAATAATACAAGAATGGGTTCTTGCAACAATTAAGGTTTCGGGGTAAAGAACTTGCACAATACACCACATCCTACTTGAATGTAAATTGAGTAGGTTTAAAGAAAACTTGCCTGATAGCTCAGCTACAATGATCTAGCTTTAATTAAATTGCGTGAAACGAGCTATCATTATTAAGTTGATTCCTTAGTTAGTACAGTATAAACTAGCATGGGTTTACACTTTACAATAGGTTACCCACCAAATAATCCTAACATATAGACATGTAGATGTAACCACCATTACCAAGTCTATAAATATTAATTCCCATCTTAGGTAAATGAGTTAACAAGTCTAGAATAGCTTGGTTCTATTCATCAATGTAAGCTTGAACATATAGCACATCAATTAGGTCGTGCAATACAGCTTAAGACATACCGACATACACGCTGCAAGGCTCTGTTTACAAATTAAAACAACTGGGCAACACTGGCGACCGGCGCAGCCACGCTTGTTTTTGCCTTGGGAGTGGAGTGGTATGGCCGCGCCACTCACTGGACAGACCAAGAATGGATTTCATTCTGCAGGAATCCGGACTTACTAGCTAGCATGCAGGCAACTGATACTAATCAAACATTCATGCTCATATTATTATCAACTTGGTTTCCAAACCTAGCATGCTCATTCTAAATCCATATCAAGTCATATGTTCGAAATTTCCATACGTTAAGCTAATCAAGTCTGGTTCGCAAGGAAACCGCTATTATGGTCACAATACCACATAATGACGCTATACAAGACTTAATACGCATGCTCGTACGAAATCAACATGCGAACACATTAACACATAGCTTATACTTGAAATCTCCCTTTCTTAGACATGCTAGCATATATCAGAATCATGTTTAGCTAAATGATGATCGCAACAATCATGCCTAGAGGCATATTGAGTCCTAACATTCATGTTTGTATAGTCAGAACACAACTTATATGGAGATGGACGACATCTATCTTCAAACACGATGTTTTCCTTAGAAAAATCATACTAAGACAACTCACACAACTTAGCCTATACAAGACAACATGGAAATCATAACTCACATGCATTTGAACACATATTTAAGCCATATATACATGTCGACACCGGTTTTTTTGCCTCTTTAGTCTTTTCTAATTTTACCCTTTTAATTGAATGATTTTTGGAAAAGGTCGGCATTAATGTCGACGGGGTTTTGAGAGATCGTTTTTTATGATGAGCCAATTAACCAGAGTCGCCAGTTGGTATATTTGAAATGGATGTACCAACTCATCCGAGTTTCATTTTTTCGTAAATCGCTGGCTCATGTGTGACTCCGAATTAATTGGTCTACGAATCGAGATTCATAGAGTTCGGGGGCTTGCTTAAGCGAGGGGAAGGTGTTAGGCACCCCCCGACTTCTGTGAAACACGGTTACCGCAATCTTGATACTTTCCTATCCTTTGATTCATAAAATGTGTATACGTGCGTGTGTGTGTGTGTGCTTATGTGAATGTTGTGGTGAGTTCTTTCATGAAAGATGAAATATTTGGGCCTTTTATTGAGAAAGCGTGTTTTATTTTGGGAATGTTTTAGAACGTCGTTTCCGTTAGTACGAGAGAGCTCCTTTATTCATGCGAAAGGTTTGATTTTACTCGTCAAAAACTATAAGATCTTTATTAGGCGTTGTTTTGGCAAAACAAGAATCTTTTAAACCTTTGTCAAAATAGGAATCGAAATCTATACATTGCTTTCATAAAATAACGGGCAATTTCTAGGATATCTTTAACCCTATGCACAAAGGTTTAATAAAACGTTTTGTTTACTCATAAAAGCCATTTTTGGGTGATGGTTAAAAATGATTTCCTTTGGCCTTCTCGTTTAATAGGAATCGACATTTATTAACACTTCCAATTTTTAGCCTCGTGATGCTAATATCCTACTTTGATTAATTTTAGAAAAATCTTTATTGTTTTGGCTTTTGAAATCTTTTGTTTGGTGTTACAAATCAAATTAAATATCAAAACGCGTAGCCCATTCACGGGCATGTAAGCCATCAAAATATCCCCGAACGCCAACAATCACATATTTCACTACTACGGGACCTTAAACCCGATTCCCGCCTTAGCGTCGTTTTAAGGCCCGACGATTACATGTTACAAAAACGAGCACCTTGAATCTATTACATACATCAAAACGTCCATCATCGGATTTGGACCACGGGGTCGCATTCCTAGGCTCACACCCAAGATTTCTACATGACCGCAAAAATGAAACCACAAGACTAACCAACACGGATTTGTCTAATACACCATGACATCCGAAAATGATAATCTAAATAATTTACACCCAATAAATCACCATAAACAAGCTAGAAATTTCACCAATTTGGATATCCTCGGGTTAGTAGGAAGAATTTTGTTCCGATGGAACCCTCACTAATAATCCCTAATCCATGATTGTTCAACAATATACATGAAAATTACATTCAACTTAACCAAAATAACATGATATAAATTGCTATAACAAAGGGAATTTTCACCTTGCAAATGATCTCAAATGGATGAAAACTTGTGTATTTGAATAGGATGAGAAGTATATTTGATACAATCAAAATCAAAAGATGTATAAATCCTCTCTTTTTTCTCTCTTTTCTTCCTATTTGATTGCAAAATTTGCTATTTTTCCCTTCTATTTCCGTGTTTTGCTGTTGCAGAATTCTCTCCTTCTTTCAATCTCTCACACTCTCCAACTCTCTGTATGCTGAAATGGAAATGAGCTGAAATAGGTTGGCTGGCCGCCTGCCTTCCACTCACCTGGTTTCGAGTTCCGTGTTTCGAGTTCCGTGTTTTCAAAAGGCGCACTTATTGGCCGCAGCTGAAATAGGCTGGCTGGACAGTTTGACTTTCTCGATTTTTGTGCCACGCCTCGACTTTCGTGCCGTAACATCGGTTTTCGTTGACAGGCCCGTAATTTGCAGTCCGGGAATTTCTGGGAGACGTGCCACCTCATTCGGGGATGCCCGTTTCGGACGGCCTTATTGTCACGTCAGCTTTGGTCGCCAATCATCGCGGTGTTGTTGAACGTTCGCACTTGTGCCCATTCCATCGCTCCCGCAAGCAGGTTCAATTGACGATTTTGCCCTCCTGTCACAGTTAGTATAGGGAACGCAAAATTTGGGTGTCTACAGCTGCCCCTCTTTATCATGTTTAAATGAAATGAACAGGATAAAGAATAGACACTCGATGCATAAATGACAATGCACAAGGATGACAATACATACGTGATGCAACACACATAACTTATGATGCAACGTAAGATGCAATGGATGCAAAACATTCGTAAAAGGGTGTCAATGTGGATGATTGTCTCGTCGGGGCCGGGTTTCATCGCCGGTCACCCATCTCGTAATCGCCAGTTATCGTCGCCGGTCGATCGTCTCGTCGGGGCCGGGTTTCGTCGCCGGTCACCCATCTCGCAATCACCGGTTATCGTCGCCGGTCGATCGTCTCGTCGGGGCCGGGTATCGTCGCCGGTCACCCATCTCGTAATCGCCGGTTATCGTCGCCGGTCGATCGTCTCGTCGGGGCCGGGTATCGTCTCCGGTCACCCATCTCGTAACCCCCGGGTATCGTCGCCGGTTGGTTGTCTTGTCGGGGCCGGGTTTCGTCGCCGGTCAACCATCTCGTAATCGCCGGTTATCGTCGCCGGTCGATCGTCTCGTCGGGGCCGGGTATCGTCGTCGGTCACCCATCTCGTAATCGCCGGTTATCGTCGCCGGTCGATCTTCTCGTCGGGGCCGGGTATCGTCGCCGGTCACCCATCTCGTAACCCCCGGGTATCGTCGCCGGTTGGTTGTCTTGTCGGGGACGGGTTTCGTCGCCGGTCACCCATCTCGTAATCGCCGGTTATCGTCGCCGGTCGATCGTCTCGTTGGGGCCGGGTATCATCGCCGGTCACCCATCTCGTAATCGTCGGTTATCGTCGTCGGTTGATCGTTTCGTCGGGGCCGGGTATCGTCGCCGGTCACCCTTCTCGTAACCCCCGGGTATCGTCGCCGGTTGGTTGTCTTGTCGGGGCCGGGTTTCGTCACCGGTCACCCATCTCGTAATTGCCGGTTATCGTCGTTGGTCGATCGTCTCGTCGGGGCCGGGTATCGTCGCCGGTCACCCATCTCGTAATCGCCGGTTATCGTCGCCGGTCGATCGTCTCGTCGGGGCCGGGTATCGTCGCCGGTCACCCTTCTCGTAACCCCCGGGTATCGTCGCCGGTTGGTTGTCTTGTTGGGGACGGGTTTCGTCGCCGGTCACCCATCTCGTAATCGCCGGTTATCGTCGCCGGTCGATCGTCTCTTCAGGGCCGGGTATCGTCGCCGGTCACCCATCTCGTAATCGCCGGTTATCGTCACCGGTCGATCGTCTCGTTGGGGCCGGGTATCGTCGCCGGTTACCCTTCTCGTAACTCCCGGGTATCGTCGCCGGTTGGTTGTCTTGTTGGGGCCGGGTTTCGTCGCCGGTCACCCATCTCGTAATCGCCGGTTATCGTCGCCGTCGATCGTCTTGTGAATGCCGAGTCTCGTATCCGGTCACTCGGTTGAATTGAGAAGCCGTGTTCGACACCTGATTCATCAAAATCTAGTATTTTATTATCACATTATGAGTTAAAAGGGCTTTAGAATCAATTAAGCTTGCAATGGACCAAAGGGGGAGCACTGGGCCCAGACGCAGATGGATCTGCGGCCAGCCGCAGATTGATCTGCGGCCAAGATCGGGCATAAGAGCGGCCATCCGCTTCCCAGATCTGTCACTTTCATTCGTACCCCACGCGATCTTCAGACCTTTACACACCCTTTTACCGAGTTTTCCAACCTTTTTGCAAAAACTGCTCCGGTAGGATTGATCTACGCGCTACAGGTAACACTTTGACCGTTCGCTTTTCAATTTCGTCAATGTTTTGCTATACATTTGGCTATTTGCATGCTAGAGATAGAAATGTATGCTTTACAATGCTATGCTATGAATTATCGTATATACATGCTATGTATCAACTGTGTGAGTCCTATTTTATGCTCATGATGCGGTCCCACATACTTGTAGTTTCTTTTTCGAAGAAAATCATGCATTAGGGTCTTTTGATGTTGCATTTGGCTATTTGCATGCTAGAGATAGAAATGTATGCTTTACAATGCTATGCTATGAATTATCGTATATACATGCTATGTATCAACTGTGTGAGTCCTATTTTATGCTCATGATGCGGTCCCACATACTTGTAGTTTCTTTTTCGAAGAAAATCATGCATTAGGGTCTTTTGATGTTGCAATTATCCATATAAATGCAATTTTGATCTGTTGTGGCTTGGGTTCTTTGAAAAACATGCTTGGATATGCATGGGATGTCCATTTTACAGACGGAACTCTGCCGATTTTTTTTTCCATGCACATAAACACGCATCATGTTGCATTAATTCTACGATAAATATTGGAATATTTGTGACATAATTAAAAAGGGAACTTACCTTCCTCCTTGCCTGTTCTATTCCAGCTATGGATCTCGATGCTCCTAGTAGCTCCTCTGCGCCTCGGACCTCGGGTGTTCGCCGTCGTAGGGCTGCACCTGCCCCTGCTCTTCCTCGGACACGTCAGGCTCGCCGCCTGGCGGAGGCTGTCATCCGTCCCGATCACCCGGACGTTGAGGAGGCTGTCCTTCCGGAGGTTGCGGCAGAGGGTCCATCCTCCAGTACACCGGCCCCATCTCCTCACCGCGCCCTTTCTGGCGCCCCTGTGCAGATACCCGATCTATTAGGTCGGGATCTCAGTCGTCACCCCTCGGCATCTCTTGTAGCTAATGAGGTATATTCAATTCTATTCTCATTTCATTTTCAATTTCTCAATTCCCGTTCTACCTGTACTGACCCATTGGTGATTGCCACAGGTGCCGGAGTTTACTCAGTCGAGGGGCAACTGGTTCAACATCTACTCTCTCTATACAGCCCTGCACAGCGATTACCGGGCGGTGGTGGATTCCTGGGGCTTTCGTCATTTCTTCACCATCATTCCCCGCCAGTGTCCCTGGGGTTACATGAGGGCCTTATCCGAGCGCTGGTTCCACCAGACGCAGTCTCTTCATCTTCTTGACTGCGAGGTTGTGCTGACCCCTTGGGATTGGAGGTACATCACGGGCATAGAGTTTACCGGGTCCCGCGTACCTCTGGATCTTGACATTACTCCAGCGGAGGTCCAGGCTTTATTGGGCTTCGTTGCTGAGGACCGGGTCTTTAAGGCCCGTAGTATTCGGTCCGGTGCTTTGGCTATCGATGCTGTCGGGGGTCTATACGCACTGCCTATTCCGGCGGACCAAGGCACTCGTGACATTCTGCTACGGCGCTTGTTCCTGACCATCATGAGGGGTTGTTTCCTAGGGAACAACTCCTCTACCATTCATTTCAGCGTCGTAGGAGCTGTCAGAGACGTAGACCGGATCGGTGACTACGATTGGGGGTCGTTCACCTTTGCTTATTTCCTCCACGGTCTGCGTCTACGTTCGGAGGGGCAGACAGATGCTTGGCTCGGATTCTATCATTTTTTGCTGGTGAGGCTTCTCTTCCTCTCTTCTCACTGGACTTTCCTTCATTTATTTCTCTTTTCTGCATTTGTCGGGTAATCATGCTTTTCACTGTTTCTGTTCGCAGTTCTGGGCCTACGAGCGTCTTCCATGCCTGAGGCCTGTCACTACCCTCTGTTTGGATACCTATCCTCGGGGTCGGCGCTGGCATCATAGCACTTTGGAGGAGGTCCCGGTGTCAGGCAGCTTTGCACATTGTCGTATTCAGTTGGAGCTGATCACGGCCGCTGATGTCGTCTGGGTTCCCTACCTCTCCGAGCATCTGACTGTGGGGTTTGATGATGGGCATCCTTCTAGCCCGGAGTTCGAGTTTTCCACCCGTTGCCTCACCTTGCAGAGTGTTGGAGGATGGGTGATGTACCTGGGGGAGTGCGCATTCAGATGCGTTACTGGAAAGATCCGCATCCCGCATTCCCTTCCTTTCACTACCTCCTGGCCGCTGGATTCTCAGCCTTCGGAGATCATGCTTGCAGGGGAGGACGATCGGATGCTTTCTACGGGTCCCAGTACGAGTGATGCTTTCCGTACCTGGTGGGTTCCCCGTACTATCGGTCCGCAGACCCAGGCCACATTCTTCCTCGGGGATATGGTCCCCGGCTCGGTGATGATGACTGACTGGGCAGCCTGCGTTCGGAGCCCCACCCATGCTGAGCAGATCGCCACTTTGACCCGTCAGGTAGATCAGTTGTCTCTATATCTTCGGGTGTTGGGCCGAACTCCAGAGGACGCTTATGCCTACGATCCTGACAGTGCGGGTTATGATGCAGGCCCGAGCTCATCTGATGCCACAGCGCAGCCATACATCCCCGACATGAACTTTGGGCCTTTGACTTCGACGACTCCGGGGGATCAGTTTGTGGATCCGGCCTACTTAGATGACATTGACTTTGTTTAGATCATGATATGATATGGCTTTTGTACCTGCACCTGTTTAGACTTCTTTTCCATTTTAGGCACTATGTCCTGAACTCATTTATTTATTTATGCACAGTTTTTTATCTTTATGAAATTCACTTGTTTTATTATTATTTGTACGATGCATGCTTTTTATTTATGGATAGAGAATGACCCCTGTACAGTCTTTTTGATACTATTTTTCCACAGATGTCGTCCTCAGATGCCGTGGTACGTTTGGATTCCATTCCTCCCACAAGGTTGGTTGGCAGTCTTCTCCGCTGGTTGGACAGTTTATTACCGGCCGACAGGGTTATCGCAGATGGTCTTTTGGGCCATTCTTGGTCCTTATTAACCTTTCAGGTGCCAGCGGGCTTCGTGGATGGTATTCTGAGCTATTGGGCCCCTGCCCGTCAATTGTTCAGGTTAGGGACAGTAGAGCTGACCCCCACCCTCGAGGAGTATGCTCGCTTCACCGGCTTGCCCTTGGATGGTCTTTGTGCTAGGGTTACAGTTGGTTCCATGCGCCGTCAATTCTTGACTTTCACCGGTTTGCGGAGGGCTGTCTTGTTATCGGTGATCACATTAGACCATATGGTTCCCCTTCAGTTCTTGATTGACCGATTTGGCTCACCCGACAGTTTTCGTCTTTTCTTCGGTGATTTTTCTGTGACCGAGGAGCGCTGGGGTGCCTTGAGAGTAGACGTTCTGATGGCCTGTGTCGTCTCAGTTTTGTACTTGCCCGCAGGATCCGATCAGTTGGACATGCGGGTTGTCGCGGCCGTTAGAGCCCTTCAGGAGGATCACACCATTCTTCCCATGATATTGGCAGATACCTACATGTCCGCCTCATATTGCCAGTCTTTCCGAGGCAGAGTATTCAGAGGGAGCTCGAATTTGTTATACGTGTGGTTCATGAGTCATCTCAGTCCCATCGGCCATTTCCGTCGCCAAGGGTTTTGCTTCAGCCATGACATAGCCACGCAATTTTCGTTTCGTCCCGTGAGCTGTACTGATGTGGCCTCCTGGACATCATTTTTGTCGGTCATTGAGGATCCCTTTCATCTACTGGTCTATTCGGGTTATTGCTCCTTTATGAACTTCTTGACTCTCGTGCCTGATCTGGATTTCATTCCTATTGCTGGCTTGAGGGTTGTGACGACTTATCATCCTTTGGCGGTTACAGGGCAGTTTGATCAGACACAGGATTTTCACCTTTTCACGGGTGCAGCCGCCTACCGATTCCTCATATCATCCCATACAGAGAGGGAACTACTGCAGGTATACGATCTTTGGTCTCGCAGGATCTTTGCCGAATATAGTGAAGGTTGCCACCTCCAGACATTTGCTTACGTGCAGTGGTTGCGCGGAGACTTGGATCCGGCTGGTTTGAGTCGGACTGGGGCCCTTGATGACTCCAGAGTGATTTTTCCAGATGATACCATAGACCACTACATCCCAGCCGATTCTGCTCCAAGTCGGGTTACTGAGGATACCCGACTCCGCCTGGCCTTGATTACTACTGAGGCTGAGAGGGATGCCGCTCTTGTCGAGAGAGATGATGCCATTCTGGCTAGAGACGCTACCATTGCTGACAGAGATGCCATTGTATTTCAGACCAGGGCAGTTATAGATGCTCATTCTGGGACTGTCAGCCGAGCCACTGCTTTATTGGATCGCATTGATATGATGGGGCAGCAGATTTCAGGGGATGCTGATGCTTCAGATCTATCCACCACTTTATCCATCCTGCTTCAGCTAGTTTCAGATTTGTAGATTATTTTATTTCCTGCATAGACTATGTTAGTTTCATCAGTTATTGAAAGAGAGATCTTGTAATAAAATGACTTATATATAAAGACATGCATTTAAATTTAGTCATTTTCCCTTTTTGTCGTATCGTTGCCTTTCATTGGATCCTCATTTTATCCAGTTGACCACGATTTTGACATTTCGCTTTCTTTCTCTTCTCAAGTCTTGATGGAGATCTGACAGATGTTGCCGTACCCTTGTCGATTTCATCGGATTGGGTCTTAGATCTTTGGTCAATTGTTTGGTTGGAATCAGGGTTATGTCATTTGGGATGAAGCTGGTTCCGGGAAGGTCTAGGACGGTTTTATCTGGCTGTTGGAAATTGGTTTTGTTTAGGGAAAGGATTATTTATTTTTTTAGGGATCGGACCGCGCCATGATGGCTGCCTACGTACCCCCACAAGTTGGGAGATCAGGTCCTACGTAGTTCGTTTCTCGAAGAGAAAAGGAGAAATTGATTATTCAAGCATAGAACCGCTTCACCGAGTCGGAATTGAGGGGTTGTGGAAATATCTCACTATCCATTTCTTGCAACATGAGGGCTCCTCCGGATAGCACTTTCTTAATCATGAATGGTCCCTCCCAGTTCGGGGCAAACTTCCCCTTGGCTTCGTCTTGACAAGGCATGACTCTTTTTAGCACCAAATCATTTTCCTTGAACTTCCGGGGTCTTATCCTTTTGTCGTACGATCGAGAGATCCTTTGTTGATATAACTGACCATGCCAAACAGCAGCCACCCTCCTTTCATCAATTAGGGCCAATTGGTCGTATCGACTTTGCATCCAATCCCCCTCGCTTATCTGAGCATCGATCATTATTCTGAGGGACGCCATCTCAACCTCAATTGGCAGAACGACCTCCATTCCATACACCAAAGCGTAAGGGGTTGCCCCTGTAGAAGTACGCGTTGACGTTCGGTATGCCAGCAGGGTGAGGGGTAGCAGATCCGGCCATCCTCGATGATTAGCAGACATTTTCGCCATGATCTTCTTGATGTTCTTATTTGCAGCCTCCACTGCCCCATTCATCTTAGGACGGTAAATGACGGAATTGAGGTGCTTGATCTTAAACTGGTCGCACAATCCCTTTATGAGGGCGTTGTTCAAATTCTTGGCATTGTCGAAGACCAAGACCTCAGGTTGCCCGTATCGACAAATGACATTATTCCTGATGAAACCGACAATGACCTCCTGAGTTACTTTGGGGAAAGAAGCTGCTTCTACCCACTTGGTGAAGTAATCAATCATGACGAAAATGAATCGGTGTCCGTTACTTGCTTTGGGCTCTATCGGTCCGATTACATCCATTCCCCACATTGAAAATGGCCACGGGGAAGTCATACAATGCAGTTCATTGGGAGGCGTATGGATCACATTACCGTGCGCCTGGCATTGGTAACACCGCTTGACATGATCGTCGCGGTCGGCTTTTAGTGTTAACCAAAAATGCCCAGTCCTCAAGATCTTTTTGGCCAACATCGGTCCACTCATGTGTGGCCCGCACACTCCACCATGTATTTCATTCATAATCCTTTGGGCCTGCGTCTCATCTACGCATTGCAGCAGTCCCAACCCAGCTTCCCTCTTATAGAGTGAATCTCCACTCAGGTAAAATTTCATTGCCATTTTTTGAATTCTCATCCTCTCAGCTCGGCTTGCCCGGTCGGGGATGGATCTATCCCTCAGGTACTCCTTTATGTCGTGATACCAAGGCTGCCTTGGCACAACCACCTCGTCTGATAATACTGCAACATGTTCCTCGTATGCCAGGGCACTCTGTACTGCTATCTCAATCTGTGGAACATCCGTGCCCTTGATTACGTGGATTAAGGATGCCAGGGTTGCCAAGGCATCGACAAAATCATTCCGTCCCCGGGGAATATGGCGGAAAGCGATATCTTCGAACTCTTGCATCAATTGGATAACACAACGATGGTATGGAAGTAGCCGAAGCTCTTTTGTGTTGTACACCCCGATCGCCTGTCTGATTACCAGTTCTGAATCCCCGAACACCGCTAGTCTCTTCACTCCCATGTCGCGGGAAAAGCGGAGTCCCAATATACATCCCTCGTACTCAGCTGTGTTGTTCGAATTGCGGAACTACAGTTTAGTGGCCACAGGGTATTGCTCTCCGGTGATAGAGACCAGGACCACTTCGGCTCCTGCCCCCTCGGCATTCATGGCACCATCAAAATACAGCTTCCAGAACTGCCCCTCGTCATCACATTTCGTGTGTGATACCCAAAATATATCTTCGCCAGGTAGAGGAGTTTCTAACGGCTCCATCCCCCCTGACGGGGTTTCTGCCAACTGATCTGCAATTCCCTGCCCTTTCATGGCTTTCTGAGTTACGTACACCGTGTCGAACTGTTGTAAGATTAACTGCCATCTTGACAGTCGACAGTTTAGCACGGGCCTTTCAAAAATATATTTCAGGGGATCCATTCTTGATATCAGGTACGTCGTATGCCCATGGAGGTAGTGCTGTAATCTCCCTGCAGCCCAGGCCAGAGCACAACAGGTCTTTTCGATGGGAGTGTAATTCTGTTCACATTGGCTAAATCTCTTGCTGAGGTAATAGATGGCCTGCTCTTTACCTGCCTCATTTTTCTGTCCCAGCATACATCCCATCGCGATGGCATTGACCGATATATACATGAACAGAGGGATCCCGTCCTTCGGGGGTACCAGCACCGGTGCCTCTGTCAGCTGCTTTTTAATGGTCTGAAAAGCCCTCTGACATTGCTCATTCCATTCTTGGGAAGTACCTTTCCTTAACAACTTGAAGATTGGCTCACATGTAGTCGTCAAATGAGATATAAAACGGCTGATGAAGTTTATTCTTCCCAAAAATCCTCTTATCTCCTTCTCTGTGTGAGGTGCCGGCATATCCACAATGGCCTTAATCTTTGCAGGATCCAACTCAATGCCTCGATCACTAACCAGGAATCCCAAGAGCTTACCCGACTGCACTCCGAAAGCACACTTTGCTGGATTGAGCTTCAAATTATACTTTCTGAGCCGATCGAATAGCTTTTTAAGATGGGTTATATGGTCAGACTCTACCCTTGACTTCACGATAATGTCATCCACGTAGACCTCTATCTCCTTGTCGACGCCGGGTTTTTCGTCTCTTTGTCCTTTTCCGATTTTAGCCTTTGATTGAATGATTTTTTGGAAAAGGTCGGCATTGATGTCGACGGGGTTTTGAAAGATCGTTTCTTTATGATGAGCCATGTAACCAGAGTCGCCAGTTGGTATATTTGAAATGGATGTACCAACTCATCCGAGTTTTCGTTTTTTTATAAATCGCTGGCTCATATGTGACTCCGAATTAATTGGTCTGCGAACCGAGATTCATAGAGTTCGGGGGCTTGCTTAAGCGAGGGGAAGGTGTTAGGCGCCCCCCGACTTCCGTGAAACACGGTTACCGCAATCTTGATGCTTTCCTATCCTTGAATTCATGAAATGTGTGTGTATGCGCGCGCGTGTGTGTGTGTGCCTATGTGAATGTTGTGGTGAGTTTGTATGAAAGAATCACTCGGGGTTTTTTATGGAAAGGCGTGTTTTCTTTTGATAATGCCTTAGAATGTCCTTCGGTTTATACGAGAAAGCTTTATTCTTTATGAGAAAGGTTTGATTTTAATTGTCAAAAACTATGAGATTTTCATTAGGCGTTGTTTTGGCAAAACAAGAATCTTTTAAACCTTTGTCAAAATAGGAATCGAAATCTATACATTGCTTTCGTAAAATGATGGGCAATTTCTAGGATATCTTTAACCCTATGCACAAAGGCTTAATAAAACATTTCGTTCATTCATAAAAGCCATTTTTGGTGATGTTTGAAAGTGATTTTCTTTGGCCTTCTCGTTTAATAGGAATCGACATTCATTAGCATTTCCAATTCTTATCCTCGTGATGCTAATATCCTACTTTGATTGATTTTAGAAAAATCTTTATTGTTTTGGCTTTGAAATCTTTTGTTTGGTGTTACAAATCAAGTTAAACATCAAAACACGTAGGGGGATATTCACGGGCATGTAAGCCATCAAAATACCCCGAACGCCAACAATCACATATTTCACTATTACGGGGCCTTAAACCCGATTCTCGCCTTGGCGTCGTTTTAAGGCCCGACAATTACACCTTACAATAAAGGATAATCAATCCTATTACATCCACCAAAATTGTCCATCATCGGATTTGGACCACGGGGTCGCGTTCCTAGGCTCACATCCACAATTTTTACACACTCATAAAATGGATATTACAAGAATTAAACAAGCTAAAATCATCAAATGGATATCATCGGGTCATTAGGAAGAATTTTGTTCCATTGGGAACCCTCACTAATAATCCTCAATCCTTGTATCCTCAATAATATACAAAGAAAACTACATATAATACAACCCAAATGACCAAAAGCTTAACAAAATGATATAACAAAAATGCTACAAAAGAGGGCTTTTCACCTTGCAAATGTTACCACAATTCGTACAAACTCGTATATTGAATGAAGTAGAAAATATATATGCTACAATCTAATTAAAAGAGTATAATTTCTCTCTTTTTTCTCTCTTTTCTCTCCTTTCCCGAGCTATCTTTGTTGCTGTTTTTCTCTTCCTTTTCTTCCCAAAACTGCTGTTGTCTCTCCCTGGATGAAATGAAGAAACTGAGCTGAAATAGGCTGGCCTAGGGCAGCCGCAGATTGATCTGCGGCTGGCTGGCCCACCAGCCACTCAGCCTGGTTTCGAGTTCCGTGTTTTCAAAAGGCGCACTCATTGGCCGCAGATCAATCCGCGGCTGGCTGGCTTGACTTTCTCGATTTTCGTGCCACGCCTCAATTCTCGTGTCGTGACGTCGGTTTTCGCCGACATGTTCGTATTTTACAGTCCGGGAATTACTGGGAGACGTGCCACATCATTCGGAAATGCTCAAATCGGACAGCCTTGTTGTCACGTCGGTTTTGGTTGTAAATCGTCGCGGTGGTGTCGAGTGTTCGTACTTGTCCATCCTTTGCTCTCGCAGGCCGGCTCACTTGACGAATTTGCCCTCCTGTCAGGGTTAGTATACGAAGTGCAAAATTTGGGTGTCTACAACTGCCCCTCTTTATCATGTTTATGAAATGTTAAATGAAATGAACATGATAAAGAAATAGACACCCGACGCATGAATGACAGTTCACAAGAATGACAATACATACATGATGCAGCACATGCAACTTATGATGCAACACAAGATATAAGGCATGTAAAACATTCGTAAAGGTGTCAATGCATCAATCCCCGCCCGCCTTGTTAGTCGACGGGTTTCGTCTTCCAATCGGTCGTCTCGTTTGTGCCGGGTCTCGTATCCGGTCGTCAATCTCGTGATCACCGGGTCTCGTATCCGGTTGATCGTCTTGTGAGTGCCGGGTGTCGTATCCGGTCGCTCGTCTCGTAATCGCCGGGTCTCGTCTCCGGTCGACTGTCCTGTGAGTGCCGGGTCTCGTATTCGGTCGCTCGTCTGGTCGGGGCCGGGTCTCGTATCCGCTCACCCATCTCGTAATCACCTTACTCCATCGCAATATCATCAGAGGAAGTTATTCTCTTGACTAGCTTGAAAGGCATCCTTGGAATTCGTCCTCGCACATCTTTCTTGGCAGCCATCGCTTTTGACTCAGATAGGCTAGGACCTTGACACCTAACCTGTATGGATCACGTACAGAGTTATCATGTATTCAATGCATGTGAAACAACATTTAAAATGCAAATTTGATGAAAAATGACCCATGTACAGTCTCTTGATACTGTTCTACAGATGTCATCATTGGTCGGGGTTTGCTTGGATCTCAGCCCTTCCCAGGGATCGCTCACTTTTTGGATATTGGCCCTTCCCAAGGGTTGTTCACCACCTTGTTTGGATCTCAGCCATTCCCAGGGTCGTTGATTGTTTGGATCTCAGCCCTTCCCAGGGTTTGTTGATTGTTTGGATCTCAGCCCTTCCCAGGGGTCGTTGATTGTGTGGATACCAGCCCTTCCCAGGGGTCGTTGATTGTTTAGATACCAGCCCTTCCCAGGGATCGTTGATTGTTTGGATACCAGCCCTTCCCAGGGTGTTAGTTGATTGGTTGGATACCAGCCCTTCCCAGGGTGTTAGTTGATTGGTTGGATACCAGCCCTTCCCAAGGTGTTAGTTGATTGGTTGGATACCAACCCTTCCCAGGGTGTTAGTTGTTTGGATCTTAGCCCTTCCCAGGGTGTTTAGTTGATTGGTTAGATACCAGCCCTTCCCAGGGTGTTAGTTGATTGGTTGGATACCAGCCCTTCCCAGGGTGTTAGTTAATTGGTTGGATACCAGCCCTTCCCAAGGTGTTAGTTGATTAGTTGGATACCAGCCCTTCCCAGGGATCGTTGATTATTGGATACCAGCCCTTCCCAGGGATCGTTGATTTTTGGATACCAGCCCTTCCTAGAGATCGTTGATTTTTGGATACCAGCCCTTCCCAGGGATCGTTGATTTTTGGATACCAGCCCTTCCTAGGGATCGTTGATTTTTCGGATACCAGCCCTTCCCAGGGATCGTTGATTTTTGGATACCAGCCCTTCCCAGGGATCGTTGAATTTTTGGATACCAGCCCCTCCCAGGGATCGTTGATTTTTGGATACCAGCCCTTCCCAAGGATCGTTGATTATTTGGATACCAGCCCTTCCCAGGGATCGTTGATTTTTGGATACCAGCCCTTCCCAGGGATCGTTGATTTTTGGATACCAGCCCTTCCCAGGGATCGTTGATTTTTTGGATACCAGCCCTTCCCAGGGATCGTTGATTTTTGGATACCAACCCTTCCCAGGGATCGTTGATTTTTTGGACACCAGCCTTTCCCAGGGATCGTTGATTTTTGGATTCCAGCCCTTCCCAGGGATCGTTGATTTTTGGATAGCAGCCCTTCCCAGGGATCGTTGATTTTTGGATACCAGCCCTTCCCAGGGATCGTTGATTTTTTGGATACAAGCCCTTCCCAGGGATCGTTGATTTTTGGATACCAGCCCTTCCCAGGGATCATTGATTTTTTTATACCAGCCCTTCCCAGGGATCGTTGATTTTTGGATACCAGCCCTTCCCAGGGATCGTTGATTTTTGGATACCAGCCCTTCCCAGGGATCGTTGATTTTTTGGATACCAGCCCTTCCCAGGTATCGTTGATTTTTGGATACCAGCCCTTCCCAGGGATCGTTGATTTTAGGATACCAGCCCTTCCCAGGGATCGTTGATTTTTGGATACCAGCCCTTCCCAGGGATCGTTGATTTTTGGATACCAGCCTTTCCCAGGGATCGTTGTTTTTTGGATACCAGCCCTTCCCAGAGATCGTTGATTTGATTTAAGTGATTTCTTGAAGTGGGATGTGTGATCTGCTTCTGTCCTGGATCTCCCACCAACATCGTCCACGTACCATGCCGTAAAAGCCATCACGATCTGATCATTTGTGAGGTTGAAAGCGACGTGCTTGTACTTTCCCCTGAATATTTTCATTTTGATCGTACATGTATGCATGCAAAAAATGTTATGCACGATCCGGCAGATATGTTATGGACAGATGCATGTGCACAACATATGTTTGGATAGAAATGACCCCTGTTCAGTCAAATGATACGATTCGACAGTCGTCGTTGCTTGCCAACATTTGATTGGATCACGCCTCGTCGTGAAGTGTTGTTTCTAGACTTCAACATTGGTGTGGTATTCTGCCTGTTCTTGGTCGTCTTCATTTCATCGAGTTGAGGCAGTCTGTTTCGCTCTTTGTGATGATCGACAGCTATGTTAGGCTCCTCGACCTTTTGATCATTTCTGCTGGCCGATATGATGTTGTCCCGCATTATATCATCCTTTTATATGCTCATGCACGTGGATCATTTGGATGTCGAGGCAGTGATAGTCAGGATTGGGGAAATGCCCAATGACGAGGAGTTCTATGCGGCCTCAGCTTCCTTCCATTTCACGGTTTTTAATTGCCCCTGCCTTGGCGCGTGTTGTTACCAAGAATTTCTATCGAAAACTCGCGATGCTGACCGTGCTGAGTTATCCACAGCTCCGCAAGATCCTGCATATCAGATGACTAACAAACGCCAAAACTTGAAGGCTCGGGCTGTTATCGTTACTTCAACACAAAGATATTATAATCTCGACAAACATGCAGTTAAAGCACATGAAATTGAATATCTGTTGATCGCACAATCTAGCAAGTTGTGAACCGTGAATGTACTAGATTGGAATTTTTTTTTTCAATCCCTCGTGAGTTGATGATTTTCCTTTTGATGAGTTATGAAATCGTAAGAACACCTTGAAGCATTCATGGTCATTGTATGTGAGTAAGGTCGAATTCGAAAGAACTACCTTCCCTCGTCAAAGGTATTCTGTCTCCATTCTTGACAACGTCCTTAGCAGGATTGACGTCATATGACAAATGCATTGTGCGATGCAGCATTCAGTAGGGGTTTCTCTTTCATGACTTCTTGTTTAAGGCCGAGAGTTTTTTCTCGTACTATCTTTTCTCTTTATTAGCCCACTTCACTTGTCTCGTTTTCTTAGGCTATTCAAAGTTACCCATTTAACGAGTTTTAGACCAATGACTCCCAACCAGGCGGTTTTGGGGCATTAGGTGTACAGACACCCCTTCGGGTTTATTTACTCGAGTAACAAAGGCCACGGTTCGAGACAAGCTGGTGGTTTGCACCATTCATTCTTTTCTTGACCTTGCGCAAGATTCGTTTTCTTAGGCTTGAGTTACCCATGTAGCGAGTGTTAGGTCGGTGACTCCCAAACCTGACGGCTTTAGGGCACCAGATGTAGAGACACCCCTTAGGCTTAATTACTCGAGTAGCCCATGCCACGATTCGAATCTGCTCGGGCCTCCTCTACTGTAATGCTCGTTTTCTTAGGCTCTGAGTTACCCATGTAACGAGTGTTGGGCCAACGACTCCCAAACCAGATGGCTTTAGGGCACCAGGTGTAGAGACACCCCTCGGGCTTAATTACTCAGATAACGCAGGCCACGATTCGAGACATTAGCTTGATAATCATTTACCGTCTGACTTCTTGATATTAGCTTGATCATTATTGACTGTCTTACTACGTGTTAATTGCCATCAACGTCATCATGGTTTTATACCCCACAACTGAAAGTTTGTGCAATGCAAAGTGAAGACTGGTATATGAGGTCGATTCTGTCGCAAACGTTGTTTTGAATTAAGGCTTTGTAACCGATCAAAAGGTTGAATAGCTTTCTTCGTCTAATCATACTCACGATCGTGCTCCACGGTTGCTTGTCAGAATTAATCCGATTCCTATCAAGTCAAATAAAATCCCTTTTCACGCGGGTCACCGTATCCCGGGAAAACTATGCTCGACAAATGCCAGATGATCGTAGCATTTGATGATGATGGTGCATGTTGACGAGATTGTTGCATGAGTGCCAATTTGCACGCCATCATTTCTTGGGTAGTTGACAAATGCCCCAACGTTAAGTTGTTTTTCTTGTGATCTCCCTCGTACTGGTTGCATCGGCATCTCACTGGGCTGACAAAAGATCCGGTCCCTTGACCTGTTGAAAGGTTTGGGGGATTTTTGATCCAGTGTTAAGTTGCTTTTTTTTTTTGCCCCTACTCCGGGTACTTCGTGATCGTTTGGGGGTTCTGATGTTTGATGGCGATGGTTTTGGTCTAAGTCGGGTTTGGGATTATCCTCGACCCATCCCTCGATCTCGTCAGGCGTATTGTCGATATCTGTCTCGTTTTGCTCAATCGCCATCAGATCGAAATCTAGCCTTATACCAAAATCGTGATCCTCCTTCAAATTTGGCCATATTGCTTGTCGGGCTAGAATGCCTCAAATCGGGGTACTGCCATAAAATGAAAAATGCTTGTCATATATATAACACATTTCAGCACATGATCTTCCTTTTGGATAACATGATATAATGACATGAGCGTGCATGGATTTGAAATAAAACTCAGAACTTTAAAACCCATTGATCTTCTACTGGTCGGGATTCACTGCCATACTTTTGGATTTACCCCCTTCCCCATCATGCTTAGGTAGAGGATTCAACATTTGGTGACCCTGGCTGTTCCACCACGATTTCCCCACTATCAATCAAGTCCTGAATTTTGTGCTTCAGCGTCCAACATTCCTGCGTATCATGACCAGGGGAACCTGAGTGATAGGCGCATCGCTTGTTTGGGTCAAATCTTCTTCCATTCAGGTCACTTGGGGGTGCCAAATCGACTATTTTCCTCTAGGCTATCAATACGGCCAACACCTGCTCAAGAGGATCCCCGAGTGGGGTGAATACTCGATTTTTCGAGGTCTCGAATCTTCTTCGCCCATCCGCCCTCTGATCAGTGAAGTTAGGCTATCGGGACGGCCCCACTCTCTGCACCTGTACTGGAGGATTGTTTTTTGCCTTTCTAGATGATCCCTGCAGGATAAGGGAAACATCTTCTTCCTTTTTGTTTTGGACCCTACGGGAAGTGCTGCCATATTTTCCGCTTCGGATTTGTTCCGCAGCCGTTTCCAAGGCCATGAAATCTTGAATCTTGCCAGACTTCAACCCCATGTCCACCATTTCCCCGTGTTTTATCATCTCAGCAAAAGGTCGTCCAATCCCCGATATCACTCGCTCATAATAGGGTGCCTCCTGGATATCCACAAAGGTCATTACCATCTCTGTCTCGCTCATTGGGGGATTCACTTGGGCAGCCAGATCCCTCCACCGCTGTGCATAGTCCCTGAAAGATTCTTTCGGTTGTTTCTTGACCTTTGTCATTTGATACCTGTCAGGGGCCATCTGTGCTTGGAAGCTGTATTGTGTTAAGAAAGTATGGGTCAATTCCTCCCAGTTGTGGATTTGAGTATTGTCGAGGCGGGCATACCAGATTCTTGCCTCCCCCGTCAGGCTCTTTTGGAATAATTGCATTCTTATACCTTCGTCTTCTGCATAAGATCCAAGCTCCCCGATATATATCTTCAGATGTGTATAAGGATCCCCCTTCCCATTGTATTTCTCAAATTCGGGAATTTTAAATTTCTCTGGGTATCTGGCTCCGGGGAAGACACATAGATCTGAATAATTAACCCTGCCTAGGGAACCTATGCCTTTCATGGATTGGATGGTCCCCTCCATTTGTTTCATTTTCTTCCGAAGGTCGTCAGTGTCTCCTTCCTCCGGGATAGTAATCACTGTCCGGTTGGGTATAGGAATGACCTTTGGGACGACGGGTTCGCCCTTAGGTTGGGGTGGATCCTCTTTAGGTGGATCCTGTCTAGGTAGCAATTGTTCCCTCAACATTATGGCCATCTCCAACATCTGTTTCTTGAAATCATCAAATTCCTCACGAGATATAGAGCCAGGATTAGTAGATGGAAGATCAGCCATTCCAGATGTAGAGTCTTGGGCCCTTTTAGACTGCGAACGGGTTTGAGGAGCAATCCTACAGAAACAACTGTTCAAAGTTTAGTCCTGTACAATGAAAGGATATGGATGCATGCTAAAGTTGTAACTTTTGTGTTTTGGGTTTTTTAATCTTTTTCTGCAAAACAGCATGTTAGTAGTCCCTTATTGCAATAATAATTGATAGACATGACTTATTATGCCTTCCCAGCTATTCCCTGCAAAACATGGAGGTCAGTACTTTCTTTTGTCAACAGGGGAGGCATATATGAATGGGATCATGACATTTTATACGCGTGAACGTAAAAGGGCATGAAGAGACTTTTCCGGCGTTGGGTTAATCTGAGGCTGACCTATCCTGGGTTTACTCTCACGGGCTTTTCGGCATGAAGGTCCCCAAATCTTCGCAATCTACTCGTCTGAAACCTTTCGATTGGAGCGGATTTGGGTGGTGCGTTTCCTGAGCCATCTCTGGGGAGCAGCCCCTTCGAGTCCAGTAATAAGCAACCGACAGGTTCGCCTCAGGAGGAGGTACACTCTCAACATACATTCACATTCATCGTCCTCACCGCATGCAAATGATTACTTTAAAGTAAAGCAAATCCATTCAATTATTCATTTATTGGACAAAACACACATTCATACCACAAAAAGTTCAAAAGATCAAAATATCGCATGCACACACATATTCATGAACTTTTAAAGGATAGGATAGCATCAAGATTTGAACGCGGCTTAAGCCCTCTAATGATCCCCAGCAGAGTCGCCAGCTGTCGACGCCGGGTTTTTCGTCTCTTTGTCCTTTTCCGATTTTAGCCTTTGATTGAATGATTTTTTGGAAAAGGTCGGCATTGATGTCGACGGGGTTTTGAAAGATCGTTTCTTTATGATGAGCCATTTAACCAGAGTCGCCAGTTGGTATATTTGAAATGGATGTACCAACTCATCTGAGTTTTCGTTTTTTTATAAATCGCTGGCTCATATGTGACTCCGAATTAATTGGTCTGCGAACCGAGATTCATAGAGTTCGGGGGCTTGCTTAAGCGAGGGGAAGGTGTTGGGCGCCCCCCGACTTCCGTGAAACACGGTTACCGCAATCTTGATGCTTTCCTATCCTTGAATTCATGAAATGTGTGTGTATGCGCGCGTGTGTGTGTGTGTGTGCCTATGTGAATGTTGTGGTGAGTTTGTATGAAAGAATCACTCAGGGTTTTTTATGGAAAGGCGTGTTTTCTTTTGATAATGCCTTAGAATGTCCTTCGGTTTATACGAGAAAGCTTTATTCTTTATTAGAAAGGTTTGATTTTAATTGTCAAAAACTATGAGATTTTCATTAGGCGTTGTTTTGGCAAAACAAGAATCTTTTAAACCTTTGTCAAAATAGGAATCGAAATCTATACATTGCTTTCGTAAAATGATGGGCAATTTCTAGGATATCTTTAACCCTATGCACAAAGGCTTAATAAAACATTTCGTTCATTCATAAAAGCCATTTTTGGTGATGTTTGAAAGTGATTTTCTTTGGCCTTCTCGTTTAATAGGAATCGACATTCATTAGCATTTCCAATTCTTATCCTCGTGATGCTAATATCCTACTTTGATTGATTTTAGAAAAATCTTTATTGTTTTGGCTTTGAAATCTTTTGTTTGGTGTTACAAATCAAGTTAAACATCAAAACACGTAGGGGGATATTCACGGGCATGTAAGCCATCAAAATACCCCGAACGCCAACAATCACATATTTCACTATTACGGGGCCTTAAACCCGATTCTCGCCTTGGCGTCATTTTAAGGCCCGACAATTACACCTTACAATAAAGGAAAATCGATCCTATTACATCCACCAAAATTGTCCATCATCGGATTTGGACCACGGGGTCGCGTTCCTAGGCTCACATCCACAATTTCTACACACTCATAAAATGGATATTACAAGAATTAAACAAGCTAAAATCATCAAATGGATATCATCGGGTCATTAGGAAGAATTTTGTTCCATTGGGAACCCTCACTAATAATCCTCAATCCTTGTATCCTCAATAATATACAAAGAAAACTACATATAATACAACCCAAATGACCAAAAGCTTAACAAAATGATATAACGAAAATGCTACAAAAGAGGGCTTTTCACCTTGCAAATGTTACCACAATTCGTACAAACTCGTATATTGAATGAAGTAGAAAATATATATGCTACAATCTAATCAAAAGAGTATAATTTCTCTCTTTTTTCTCTCTTTTCTCTCCTTTCCCGAGCTATCTTTGTTGCTGTTTTTCTCTTCCTTTTCTTCCCAAAACTGCTGCTGTCTCTCCCGGGATGAAATGAAGAAACTGAGCTGAAATAGGCTGGCCTAGGGCAGCCGCAGATTGATCTGCGGCTTGGCCGCAGATTGATCTGCGGCTGGCTGGCCCACCAGCCACTCAGCCTGGTTTCGAGTTCCGTGTTTCAAGTTCCGTGTTTTCAAAAGGCGCACTCATTGGCCGCAGATCAATCCGCGGCTGGCTGACTTGACTTTCTTGATTTTCGTGCCACGCCTCAATTCTCGTGTTATGACGTCGGTTTTCGCCGACATGTTCATATTTTGCAGTCCGGGAATTACTGGGAGACGTGCCACATCATTCGAAAATGCTCAAATTGGACAGCCTTGTTGTCACGTCGGTTTCCGTTGTAAATCGTCGCGGTAGTGTCGAGTGTTCGTACTTGTCCATCCTTTGCTCTCGCAGGCCGGCTCACTTGACGGATTTGCCCTCCTGTCAGGGTTAGTATACGAAGTGCAAAATTTGGGTGTCTACACTCCTTATGCATCATATCGTGGAATAGGGCCATCTTGGCTCTCTGATAAGTAGCCCCCACGTTTGTGAGACCAAAAGCCAATCGTCTATAGCAGAAGGTGCCCCAAGGGGTGATGAACGCGGTCTTTTCCCGATCTTCTTCCGCCACCATTATCTGATGATGCTGTCGACGCCGGGTTTCTCCTCTCTTTGTCCTTTTCTGATTTTAGCCTCTTGATTAAATGATTTTTGGAAAAGGTCGGCATTAATGTCGACGGGGTTTTGGAAGATCGCTTTTTTTGATGAGTCAATTAACCAGAGTCGCCAGTTGGTATATTTGAAATGGATGTACCAACTCATCCGAGTTTCGTTTTCGTAATCGCTGGCTCATATGTGACTCCGAATTAATTGGTCTGCGAATCGAGATTCATAGAGTTCGGGGGCTTGCTTAAGCGAGGGGAAGGTGTTAGGCACCCCCCGACTTCCGTGAAACACGGTTACCGCAATCTTGATGCTTTTCCTATCCTTTAATTCTTGAATGTGTGTGTGTATGTACGCGAGTGTGTGTGTGTGTGCCTATGTGAATGTCGTGGTGAGTTTGCATGAAGAAACCATTTGGGTTTTGATGAAAAGTCGTGCTTTCTTTTGAGAATACTTAAAATGTCATTCGGTTCATACGAGAAAGCTTTATGAGAAAGGTTTGATTTTAATTGTCAAACTGCAAGATCTTCATTAGGTGTCATTTTGGCAAACAGGAGTTTTTAAACCTTCGTCAAAATAGGAATCGAGATTTATACGTTGCTTTCGTAACTCAAATGATGGGCAACTTCTAGAATCTCTTTAACCCTACGCACAACGGTTTAATAAAAACAACCATTTATTTTCATCAAACCATTTTCTTGCGACGTTTGAACACAATCCTTCTTTTGCCTTCTCGTGAAATAGAATCGACATTCATTAGCACTCCCAAATTTTAGCTTCGTGGTGCTAATAGCCTAGTTTGATTGATTTTATGAAAATCTTATCATTTAACTTTGAAATCAATTTCGTGTCATAAATCAAATCAAGCATTAAAATGCATTGGGGCTACTCATGGGCATGTAAGCCATCCAAATAACCCCAACGCCCACAATCACATACTTCACTATTACGGGGCCTTAAACCCGATTCTCGCCTTGGCGTCGTTTTAAGGCCCGACGATTACATATTTACAATGGAAGGTACATCGAATTTATTACATATATCAAAAGATGTCCATCATCGGATTTGGACCACGGGGTCGCGCTCCTAGGCTCACATCCAAAATCGATACACACCCACAAGATCCTAAAAATAGCAATCTAACCAATCTATGCACAATACATCATTACAACGAGCTAAAAATTCACCAAATGGATATCATAGAGCCATTAAGAGGAATTTCGTTCCATTTGGAACCCTCACTAATAGCCCTCAATCCACGGATTCACAACAATACACAAGAACAACTACATTTAATATAATTCGGATGACAAAAAAACTTCAACAAAAATGGTAAAACAAAATGCTAAAACGAAAGATTTTTCACTTTGCAAATAATCCACACAATATATATGAATTTGTGTATTGAATAGAGTAGAAATATATGATATATAGTCTCATAAAATGGATACAATTCCTCACTATTTTCTCTCTTAATTGTTGTTGATTTTGCTGTTCTTCCCGAGCTGCTCCCGCTGCTCTCTTTTTCTCCTCCTCTCCCTGTTTCTGTATACAAAATGGCCTGATAAGAGGCTGCCCTAGGCAGCCGTAGATTGATCTGCGGCTGGCCGCAGATCAATCCGCAGATCAATCTGCGGTTGGCCTCGGTTTCCCCGCGCCCGCCGCGCACTTCAGCCGTCTCGTGCACTACCATTATTTTAATCGTTTGGCCACAGATCAATCCGCGGCTGGGTGGGCTGATTTTCTCGTTTTCTGAACCGCACCTCGTTTCTCGTGTCTGATCATCGGTTTCTGCTGAAAGGCTTGTATTTTGCAGTCTGGGAACCGCTGGGAAAAGTTCCACATCATTCATGGGTGTTTGCTTCGCACGTCGTCGTGTCAACCTTGATCACAAGTCGTCGTGGTGGTTTTGAGTATTCGCACTTATGTCCACCTTCCATCTCGTAGGCTAGGCTAATTGACGATTTTGCCCTCCTGTCAAGGTCAGTATAGGAAACGCAAAATTTGGGTGTCTACAGCTGCCCCTCTTTATCATGTTTATGAAATGTTAAATGAAATGAACATGATAAAGAAGTAGACACACGATGCATAAATGACAGTGCATAAGAATGACAGTACATACATGATGCAACACATATAGCTTATGATGCAACACAAGATGCAAAGCATGCAAAACATTCGTAAGGGTGTTAATACCTCACGCGATTGTCTTGTCCGCGCCGGGTTTCGTATCCGGTCGCCCGTCTCGTAATCACCGGATATCGTTGCCGGTCGATCGTCTTGTCAGGGCCGGGTATCGTCGCCGGTCACCCATCTCGTAACCACCGGGTATCGTCGCCGGTTGGTTGTCTTATCGGAGCCGGTTTTCGTCGCCGGACATCCATCTCGTAATCGCCGGTTATCGTCGCCGGTCGATTGTGTCGTCGGGGCCGGGTATCTTCGCCGGTCACCCATCTCGTAACCCCCGGTTATCGTCGCCGGTTGGTTATCTTGTCGGAGCCGGTTTTCGTCGCCGGACATCCATCTCGTAATCGCCGGTTATCGTCGCCGGTCGATTGTCTTGTCGGGGCCGGGTATCGTCGCCGGTCACCCATCTCGTAACCCCCGGTTATCGTCGCCGGTTGGTTATTTTGTCGGAGCCGGTTTTCGTCGCTGGACATCCATCTCGCAATCGCCGGTTATCGTCGCCGGTCGATTGTCTTGTCGGGGCCGGTTATCGTCGCCGGTCACCCGTCTCGTAACCCCCGGTTATCGTCGCCGGTTGGTTATCTTGTCGGAGCCGGTTTTCGTCGCCGGACATCCATCTCGTAATCGCCGGTTATCGTCGTCGGTCGATTGTCTGGATCTCAGCCCTTCCCAGGGGTGTTAGTTGTTTGGATCTCAGCCCTTCCCAGGGTTTGTTGTTTTTTGTCTTTTTTCTTTTTGTGGATATCAGCCCTTCCCAGGGTTGCTCACCATCTTTTTGTGGTTCGCGTGGATCTCAGCCCTTCCCAGGGTTTGTTGTTTTTGTCTTTTTTTCTTTTTGCGGATATCAGCCCTTCCCAGGGTTGCTCATCATCTTGTTGTGGTTCGCGTGGATCTCAGCCCTTCCCAGGGTTTGTTGTTTTTTGTCTTTTTTTTGTGTGGATATCAGCCCTTCCCAGGGTTGCTCACCATCTTGTCGTGGTTCGCTTGGATCTCAGCCCTTCCCAGGGTTTGTTGTTTTTTGTCTTTTTTTGTGTGTGGATATCAGCCCTTCCCAGGGTTGCTCGTCATCTTGTCGTGGTTCGCTTGGATGCCTTCTCAGGTTCACTCCTTGTTTGGATACCAGCCCTTCCCAGGGATCATTGATTGCTTGGATACCAGCCCTTCCCAGGGATCGTTGATTACTTGGATACCAGCCCTTCCCAGGGGTCGTTGATTGGTTTTGAGTGATTTTCTTTTTTTTGGATGGGATGTGTGATCGGCTTCATGTCCTGGATCTCCCACCAACATCGTCCACGTATCATGCCGCAAAAGCCATCACTCTGATCATTTGTGAGGTTGAAAGCGACGCGCTTGTACTTTCCCGAAGATTTTCATTTTAATCGTACCTGCATGCATGCAAAAGATATTATGCATGATCTGGTAGATATGTTACGGACAGATGCATGCGCACACATATGTTTAGGTAGAAATAACCCCTGTTCAGTCAAATGATACGATTCGACCGTCGTCATTGTTTGCCAACATTTGATTGGATCATGCCTCGTCGTGACGTGTAGTTTCTAGACTTCAACATTGGTTTGGTACTCTGCCTGTTCTTGGTCGTCTTCATTTCATCGAGTTGAGGCAGTCTGTTTCGCTCTCTGTGATGATCGACAGCTATGTTGGGCTCCTTAGCCTTTTGATCATTTTTGCTGGCCGATATGTTGTTGTCCCGCATTATATCATCCTTGTATATGCTCATGCGCGTGGATCAATTAGATGTTGAGGCAGTGATTGTTAGGATTGGGGAGACGCCCAATGCCGAAGAGTTCTGTGCAGCCTCAGCTTCCTTCCATTTCACGATTCTTAACTGCCCCAGCCTTGGCGCGTGTTGTTACCAAGAATTTCTATCGAAAACTCGCGATGTTGACCGTGCTGAGTTATCCACAGCTCTGCAAGATCCTGCATATCAAATGACTAACAAACGCCAAAACTTGAAGGCTCGGGCCGCTAGTGTTAGTTCAACACAAAGATATTATAATCTCGACAAAAATGCAGTTAAAGCACATGAAATTGAATATCTTTTGATCGCATAATCTAGCAAGTGGTGAACCGTGAATGTACTAGATTGGAAGGTTTTTTTTTTTTTTTTTTTCATATCCCCCGTGAGTTGATGATTTTCTATTTGACGAGTTATGAAATCGTAAGAACACCTTCAAGCGTTCATGGTCATTGTATGTGAGTAAGGTCGAATTCAAAAGAACTACCTTCCCTCGTCAAAGGCATTCTGTCTTCATTCTCGACAACGTTCTTAGCAGGATTGACGTCATATGACAAATGCACTGTGCGAGGCAGCACTCAGTAGGGGTTTCTCTTCTATGACTTCTTGTTTAAGGCCGAGAGTTTTTTTTTTCGTATTATCTTTTCTTTTTATTAGCCCACTTCACTTGTCTCGTTTTCTTAGGCTATTCAAAGTTACCCATTTAATGAGTTTTGGACCAATGACTCCTGAACCAGACGATTTTTGGGCATTAGGTGTACAGACACCCCTTCGGGTTTATTTACTCGAGTAACAAAGGCCACGGTTCGAGACAAGTTGGTGGTCTGCACCATTCATTCTTTATTTGACCTTGCGCAAGATTCGTTTTCTTAGGCTTGAGTTACCCATGTAGCGAGTGTTAGGCCGGTGACTCCCAAACCAGACGGCTTTAGGGCACCAGATGCAGAGACACCCCTTAGGCTTAATTACTCGAGTAGCCCATGCCACGATTCGAATCTGCTCGGGCCTCCTCTATTGTAATGCTCGTTTTCTTAGGCTCTGAGTTACCCATGTAACGAGTGTTGGGCCAGCGACTCCCAAACCAGATGGCTTTAGGGCACTAGGTGTAGAGACACCCCTCGGGCTTAATTACTCGAATAACCCAGGCCACGATTCGAGACATTAGCTTGATGATCATTTATCGTCTCACTTCTTGATTTTAGCTTGATAATTATTGACTGTCTGACTACGTGTTAATCGCCATCAACGTCGTCATAGCTTTATACCCCACAACTGAAAGTTTGTGCAAATGCAAAGTGAAGGCTGTCACATGAGGTCGATTCTGTCGCAAATGTTGCTTTGAATTAAGGCTTTGTACCCGATCAAAAGGTTGAATAGCCTTCTTCATCTAATCATACTCACGATCGTGCTCCACGGTTGCTTGTCAGAATTAATCCGATTCTTATCAAGCTAAATAAAATCCCCTTTCACGCGGATCATCGTATCCCGGGAAAACTATGCTTGACAATATGCCAGATGATCGTATCGTTGAAGATTGAATTGACATGAGGTAGCATTTGATGATGATGGTGCATGTTGATGGGATTGTTGCATGGGTGCCAATTTGCACGTCATCATTTCCTGGGTAGTTGACAAATGCCCCAGTGTTAAGTTGCTTTTCTTGTGATCTCCCTCGTACTGGTCGCCTCGGTACCTCGCTGGGCTAACAGCAGATCCGGTCCTTTGACTTGTTGAAAGGTTTGGGGGATTTTTGATTTTTGAAATTATATATATATATATATTTCTTTTTTTTTTTTGGTTTTTTTTTTGTGGTTGAATTTGCCCCTACTCCGGGTTCTTTGTGATCGTTAGGGGCTCTGAAGTTTGATGGCGATGGTTTGGTCTAAAACTGGGTTTGGGTTTACCCTCGACCCATCCTTTGATCTAGTCAGGCGTATTGTCGATATTTGTCTCGTCCTGCTCAATCCCCATCAGATCGAAATCTAGCTCTATAGCAAAATCGTGCTCCTCCTTCAACGTTGGCTTATTGCTTGTTGGGCTAGAGTGCCTCAAATCGGGGTACCTGACATAAAACAAAAATGATTGTCATATATATAAAACATTTCAGCACATGATCATTTTTTTTGGATATCATGACAAAATGACATGAGCGTGCAGGGATTTGAAATAAAACTCAGAATTTTAAAACCCATTGATCTTCTACTGGCCGGGATTCACTGCCATACTCCTGGATTTACCCCTTTCTGGATATCACCTGCTGCATGGTCCAACTGGCCACTGTGAGGTCAAGCAATGGAGCTCATTAGGAGGTGCATGGATCGCATTGACATGGATATGGCATTGATGTCATTTCCTGACATGAGTATTGCAGTCAGTTTTCATGGTTAGCCAGTAGTGACCCGTTCACATAATTTTCTTTGCCAAAAATGTTCTGCTCATATGGGCTCCGCACACATCGCCATGTACTTCGTTCATTTGTCTGTGGTCTTCTTCGGCCTCCAGATATCTCAGCAGTCCCGCAGCTAGGTCCCGTTTATGCCCTTTGGTGCTGTATATTCCCATGGCCTGCCGGATGACCAATTCGAGTCTCCAACTACTATCATCTTTTTGATTCAAATTCTCAGGGCTAATCTCAGTCCTAGGATGAATCCCTCGTATTTCGGTAGAACTGTAATTTCATGGCTATCGGCCTCTGCCATTTAGATGGATGGAGTATGGACTTTACGGCCTCCTAGTTGGGTCGTAGGGGCAATCTCGCAAAACAAACAAGGGCCGTAGTTTAGTATTGTGCCAGTTACATGTTGGCGGATGCATGTCAACACTGATGCATGATTATTATTATTTCTTTTTCTTCTTTTTGTGGTCGAATATGCCCCTACTTCGGGTTCTTTGTGATCGTTCTGCCACGCTTTCACGGTTCTCCTAATCTTATCCTGCAAAACAAGGTCAGTGTTTGATGACAGGATACTATTTAGAAGTTTTAGAAAACCTTGGTACGTGGCACGGATTGCCTTCCTGCAAAACCATGTCAGTATTCTCTTTATATGTGTAGGTGATGTAATCACATGATACAGGACATATTTATTACGATGATGCCGGTATGACAGTTGTATGCCATTTACATGACATTTATTTATTCGACTGAATGATAAAAGGGCATGAAGAAGCTTCCCTTTCGTTAGGTTTATCAGAGGCTGACCTACCCTAGGGTTACTCTCGCGGGCTTTTCGGCATGAAGGTCCCCAAATCTTCGCAATCTACTCGTTTGAAACCTTTCGATTGGAGCGGATTTGGGTGGTGCGTTTCCTGAGCCATCTCCGGGGAGCAGCCCCTTCGAGTCCAGTAATAAGCAACCGACAGGTTCGCCTCAGGAGGAGGTACTCTCTCAACATACATTCACATTCATCGTCCTCACCGTATGCAAGTGATTACTTAAAAGTAAAGCAATTCCTTTCAATCATTCATTTAATGGGCAAAACACACATTCACACCACAGAAGTAAAAAAATCAAAATATCGCACATACACACATTTTATGAATTTTGAAGGATAGGATAGCATCAAGATATGTACACGGCTTAAGCCCTCTAATCTCCCCAGCAGAGTCGCCAGCTGTCGACGCCGGGTTTCTCCTCTCTTTGTCCTTTTCCGATTTTAGCCTCTTGATTAAATGATTTTGGGAAAAAGGTCGGCATTAATGTCGACGGGGTTTTGAAAGATCGCTTTTTTATGATGAGCCAATTAACCAGAGTCGCCAGTTGGTATATTTGAAATGGATGTACCAACTCATCCGAGTTTCGTTTTCGTAATCGCTGGCTCATATGTGACTCCGAATTAATTGGTCTGCGAATCGAGATTCATAGAGTTCGGGGGCTTGCTTAAGCGAGGGGAAGGTGTTAGGCACCCCCCGACTTCCGTGAAACACGGTTACCGCAATCTTGATGCTTTTCCTATCCTTTAATTCTTGAATGTGTGTGTGTATGTACGCGAGTGTGTGTGTGCGTGCCTATGTGAATGTCGTGGTGAGTTTGCATGAAGAAACCATTTGGGTTTTGATGAAAAGTCGTGCTTTCTTTTGAGAATACTTAAAATGTCATTCGGTTCATACGAGAAAGCTTTATGAGAAAGGTTTGATTTTAATTGTCAAACTGCAAGATCTTCATTAGGTGTCATTTTGGCAAACAGGAGTTTTTAAACCTTCGTCAAAATAGGAATCGAGATTTATACGTTGCTTTCGTAACTCAAATGATGGGCAACCTCTAGAATCTCTTTAACCCTACGCACAACGGTTTAATAAAAACAACCATTTATTTTCATCAAACCATTTTCTTGTGACGTTTGAACACAATTCTTCTTTTGCCTTCTCGTGAAATAGAATCGACATTCATTAGCACTCCCAAATTTTAGCTTCGTGGTGCTAATAGCCTAGTTTGATTGATTTTATGAAAATCTTATCATTTAGCTTTGAAATCAATTTCGTGTCATAAATCAAATCAAGCATTAAAATGCATTGGGGCTACTCATGGGCATGTAAGCCATCCAAATAACCCCAACGCCCACAATCACATACTTCACTATTACGGGGCCTTAAACCCGATTCTCGCCTTGGCGTCGTTTTAAGGCCCGACGATTACATATTTACAATGGAAGGTACATCGAATTTATTACATATATCAAAAGATGTCCATCATCGGATTTGGACCACGGGGTCGCGCTCCTAGGCTCACATCCAAAATCGATACACACCCACAAGATCCTAAAAATAGCAATCTAACCAATCTATGCACAATACATCATTACAACGAGCTAAAAATTCACCAAATGGATATCATAGAGCCATTAAGAGGAATTTCGTTCCATTTGGAACCCTCACTAATAGCCCTCAATCCACGGATTCACAACAATATACAAGAACAACTACATTTAATATAATTCGGATGACAAAAAAACTTCAACAAAAATGGTAAAACAAAATGCTAAAACGAAAGATTTTTCACTTTGCAAATAATCCACACAATATATATGAATTTGTGTATTGAATAGAGTAGAAATATATGATATATAGTCTCATAAAATGGATACAATTCCTCACTATTTTCTCTCTTTTCTCTCTTAATTGTTGTTGATTTTGCTGTTCTTCCCGAGCTGCTCCCGCTGCTCTCTTTTTCTCCTCCTCTCCCTGTTTCTGTATGCAAAATGGCCTGATAAGGGGCTGCCCTAGGCAGCCGCAGATTGATCTGCGGCTGGCCGCAGATCAATCTGCGGCTGGCCTCGGTTTCCCCGCGCCCGCCGCGCACTTCAGCCGTCTCGCGCACTACCATTATTTTAATCGTTTGGCCGCAGATCAATCCGCGGCTGGGTGGGCTGATTTTGCAGTCCGGGAACCGCTGGGAAAAGTGCCACATCATTCATGGGTGTTTGCTTCGCCCGTCGTCGTGTCAACCTTGATCACAAGTCGTCGTGGTGGTTTTGAGTATTCGCACTTATGTCCACCTTCCATCTTGTAGGCTAGGCTAATTGACGATTTTGCCCTCCTGTCAAGGTCAGTATAGGAAACGCAAAATTTGGGTGTCTATAGATGCCCGGCAAAGCAATCCACAAAAGAGTACATTTCGTATTGGGCCGTGTTATCCACCAGGATATGTATAAAAGGCACCAGGAAATTATCTTTGAGACTGGCCTTATTTAGATCTCTATAATCTACGCATACCCTCCCCTTCCCTCTAGGTTTAGCCACTAGGATTACATTGGACAGCCATTCTGGGTAAGTGGACACCATAATGATTCCCGCCCTGAACTGCTTGATGATCTCTTCCTTCACTTTTAAGCTCCACTCCGGTTTCAACTTTCTTAATTTTTGCTTGACAGGCCTGAAACCCTCCTTGATGGGCAATCGGTGTACCACAATGTCAGTGGATAATCCGATTATATCCTCATGTGACCAGGCAAAGACATCCTCATACTGGTTTAGCAACTCAGTCATTTCAGCTTTTTGGCTGGGGGTAAGGTCCGTCCCTATCTTGAGCTCTTTTGGCTTGTCAGGGGTTCTGATATTTATGGTGATGGTTTGGTCCAAGTTGGGTTTGGGTTTGTCCTCGACCCATCCTTTGATCTCATCATCGTAATCTGTCTCGTCTTGCTCAATGCCCATTAAATCGAAATCCAGCTCAATGTCAAAATCATAATCATCGTTCAAATTTGAAAGATCGTTTGTTAGGCAAGGATTACTCAAATTGGCACACCTGACATGAAACAAAATACTTGTCATATATAAGTTATTTTCCATGACGACCACATTTTCAGATAACATGAAGAAACGACATAATTATGCAAAATATAAAACAACAACAAAAAATAAACTTCTCCATCCTCCCATCCTTTGGGGTCTACCACCCTGATGTCGGGTTTTACCCTTGTTTGGATATCACTAGTTTCATGGTCCAGTTGTCGACGGTCAGGTCAGATGAAATGCGCTGGATAAAAGGTGGCTTCACGTCGGACACTTCCCCAATGATTACGGCGACGTCGCCTGAATCCCTTTTCCTATCTTCTCCAAGAATAATTAGCCCCGCCCAATCGATGATAGGCACACCCTGTCGGGCTTCCGGTGGCGTGACAACATCCGTCCCCTCTTCATTGCCTGTTAATTGTCCGCGGATATAGCACATGGTTTCAAACTCTTTCGCGACCTCCTGCAGGAAACTTTCCCTCTTGGCCGATTCATCACTTGCGGGGTTTAATTCTTCATCCCCTGACTCAATCACAGGCTCGCTAATCACCTATTCATTGTTGACCTTGGTCACCAGACTGCCAGCCGGCCGAATTGGAGCCGCACCTTGACGGTGTCTCCGTGCCACGCCTTCACGATATCCCAACCCTGCTTTACCTATCTGATGGGGTAGCTGAATGGGCTTGGTGATTCCTTGGCTACTCTTTCCTAATCCTTGTCCAGGCTGGAATTTCATTTTCATCATTTCTTTTGCAACGAAGGTAAGATCTGGAGAGACCTTAGGTTTCACGGCTGGGGCTCCCAGGCATCTGTAGTGGGGAGTGCTGATTTCCAGCGCCTGAAAACTGGCAGGCGCCGCCGACTCGTCCACATTAATCACTGGTAGGCCATTCCTGGGAGGAGAAGGGTCATCACATTCTGCCGAGATCGTTACCAGATTCCCATCGATGATTAGTTTGATTTGCTGGTGTAGAGTGGAAGGAACTGCCCCGACCATGTGTATCCACGGTCTCCCCAATAACAGGTTATAACTGGCCGCAATGTCTAGGACTTGGAAAGAGATATCAAAAGTACAAGGTCCGATTTCCACCGGCAATTCTATCTCTCCAATTGTATCCCTCCGGGAACCATCGAAGGCTCGAACCACTACATGACTGGCCCGTAGGCGCTTGGGATTGATGTTCATCTTTCGCAATGTACTGAGGGGACAGATATTCAATGCCGATCCCCCATCAATCAGCACCCTGTAGACACCCAAATTTTGCGTTCCCTATACTAACCGTGACAGGAGAGCAAAATCGTCAATTAACCCAGCCTACGAGACGGAAGGTGGACATAAGTGCGAACACTCAAAGCCACCACGACGACTTGTGATCAAGGTTGACACGACGACGGGCGAAGCAAACACCCATAAGTGATGTGGCAGTTTTCCCAGCGGTGCCCGGACTGCAAAATGCAAGCCTTTCAGCAGAAACCGATGATCCGACACGATAATCGAGGTGCGGTTCGGAAAATGAGAAAATCAGCCCACCCAGCCGCGGATTGATCTGCGCCCAAACGATTAAAATAATGGTAGTGCGCGAAACGGCTGAAGTGCGCGGCGGGCGCGGGGAAACCGAGGCCAGCCGCAGATCGATCTGCGGCCAGCCGCAGATCAATCTGCGGCTGCCTAGGGCAGCCCCTTATCAGGCCATTTTGCATACAGAAACAAAAAAAGAGAAGAGAGAAGGAGGAGGCAGCGGGAGCAGCTCGGGAAAGAGGGAGAAAATAGCAAGAAAACAAGAGAAATTAAGAGAGAAAAGAGTGAGAAATAGTGAGAAATTGTACCCATTTTGTGAGATTACATCTCATATTTTCTACTCTATTCAATACACGAATTCATACATATTGTGGGGATTATTTGCAAGGTGAAAAATCCTTTGTTTTAGCATTTTGTTTTACCATTTTTTGTTAAGCTTTTTGTCATCCAAATTATATTAAATGTAGTTGTTCTTGTATATTGTTGTGAATCCATGGATTGAGGGCTATTAGTGAGGGTTCCAAATGGAACGAAATTCCTCCTAATGGCCCGATGATATCCATTTGATGATTTCTAGCTCGTTGTAATGATGTATCGTGCATAGGTTGTTTAGATTGCTATTTTAGTATATTGTGGGTATGTAACAATTTTGGATGTGAGCCTAGGAGCGCGACCCCGTGGTCCAAATCCGATGATGGACATCTTTTGATATATGTAGTAGGAGCGATGTAGTCTTCATTGTAAATATGTAATCGTCGGGCCTTAAAACGACGCCAATGCGAGAATCGTGTTTAAGGCCCCGTCATAGTGAAAGTATGCGATTGTGGGCGTTCGGGGTTATTTTGATGGCTTACATGCCCATGAGTAGCCCCAACGCATTTTAATGCTTGATTGATTTATGAGACGAAATTGATTTCAAAGCTAAACGATAAGATTTTCATAAAATCAATCAAACTAGGGTATTAGAATCACGAGGCTAAAAGTTGGGAATGCTAATGAAATGTCAATTCCTATTTAACGAGAAGGCTAAAAGAAAAAATCGTTTTCAAACATCACCAAAATGGTTTTACAAAATAAGTAACGTTTTATTAAATCTTTGCGCATAGGGTTAAAGAGATCCTAGAAGTTGCCCATCGTGCTATTTACGAAAGCAACGCATAGATCTCGATTCCTATTTTGACGAAGCTTTAGAAAACTCTTGTTTTGCCAAAACGACACCTAATGAAAATCTCATAGTTTTTGACAATTAAAATCAAACCTTTCTCATAAAGCTTTCTCGTGTATGCCGAAAAGACATTCCGAAGCGTTCTCCAATCAAAGCACGACTTTCCCAAAAAAATCCAAATGATTCTTTCATACAAACTCACCACAACATTCACATAGGCACACATACACACACGGGCATATACACACACATTCGAGAATTAAAGGATAGGAAAGAATCAAGATTGCGGTAACCGTGTTTCACGGAAGTCGGGGGGTGCCTAACACCTTCCCCTCGCTTAAGCAAGCCCCCGAACTCTATGAATCTCGGTTCGCGGACCAATTAATTCGGAGTCACATTTGAGCCAGCGATTACGAAAACGAAACTCGGATGAGTTAGTACGTCCATTTTAAATATACCAACTGGCGACTCTGGTTAGTTGGCTCATCATAAAAAAAACGATCTTTCAAAACCCCGACGACACTCAATGCCGACCTTTTCCCCAAAATCATTCAATAAAAAGACTAAAGAAGTCGAAAACCCGGCGTCGACAGCTGGCGACTCTGCTGGGGACATTAGAGGGCTTAAGCCGCGTTCAAATCTTGATACTATCCTATCCTTCAAAAATTCATGAATATGTGTGTGCATGCGATATTTTGATCATTTTTACTTTTGTTGTGTGAATGTGTGTTTTGTCCAATAAGTGAATGATTGAATGGGATTGCTTTAATTTAAAGTAAAATCATTTGCATACGGTGAGGACGATGAATGTGAATGTATGTTGAGAGAGTACCTCCTCCTGAGGCGAACCTGTCGGTTGCTTATTACTGGACTCAAAGGGGCTGCTCCCCGGAGATGGCTCAGGAAACGCACCACCCAAATCCGCTCCAATCGAAAGGATTCAGACGAGTAGATTGCGAAGATTTGGGGACCTTCATGCCGAAAAGCCCGCGAGAGTAACCCTAGGGTAGGTCAGCCTCTGATAAACCTAACGAAAGGGAAGCTTCTTCATGCCCTTTTATCATTAAGTCAAATAAATAAATGTCATGTAAATGGCATATAACTGTCATACCGGCATCATCATAATAAATATGTCCTGTATCATGTGATTACATCACCTGCACATATAAAGAGAATACTGACATGGTTTTGCAGGAGGGCAATCCGTGCCACGTACCAGGGTTTTCTAAAAACTTCTAAATACTATCCTGTCATCAAACACTGACCTTATTTTGCAGGATAAGATTAAGAGAACCATGAAAGCGTGGCATAACGATCACAAAGAACCCGGAGTAGGGGCATATTCGACCACAAAAAAAAAGGGAAAAAGAAAAAGAAAAAGAAAAAAAAGAAGAAAGAATAATATAATAATTATGCGTCAGTGTTGACATGCATCTGCCAACTTGTAACTGGCACAGTACTAAACTACGGCCCTTGTTTGTTTTGCGAGATTGCCCCTACGACCCAACTAGGAGGCCGTAAAGACCATACTCCATCCATCCAAATGGCAGAGGCCGATAGCCATGAAATTACAGTTCTGCCACTCCAACAATACGGCCGAATACGAGGGATTCATCCTAGGACTGAGATTAGCTTTGGGAATGGGAATCAAAAAGATGATAGTAGTTGGAGACTCGAATTGGTCATCCGGCAGGCCATGGGAATATACAGCATCAAAGGGCATAAATGGGACCTAGCTACGGGACTGCTGAGATATCTGGAAGCCGAAGGAGCCCACAGACAAATGAACGAAGTACATGGTGATGTGTGCGGAGCCCATATGAGCAGAACATTTTTGGCAAAGAAAATCATGTGAACGGGTCACTACTGGCTAACCATGAAAACTGACTGCGATACTCATGTCAGGAAATGCCATCAATGCCAGATCCATGCCAATGCGATCCATGAACCTCCTAGTGAGCTCCATTTGTTGACCTCACCGTGGCCAGTTGGACCGTGCAGCAGGTGATATCCCGGAAGGGGTACCCCGATTTGAGGCATTCTAGCCTGACAAGCGATAGGCCAAATTTGAAGGAGGATCACAATTTTGGTATAGAGCTAGATTTCGATCTAATAGGGATTGAGCAAGACGAGACAGATATCGACAATACGCCTGGTGAGATCAAAGGATGGGTCGAGGGTAAACCCAAACACAGTTTAGACCAAACCATCGTCATCAAACGTCAGAGCCCCTAACGATCACAAAGAACCCGGAGTAGGGGCAAATTCGAACAAAAAAAAAAAAAAAAACCGTGTTGTTGACCCTGTATGGAGATATGTTCGCTTGGTCCCGTGGCGACATTATTGGATTGTCCACAGACGTTATAGGACATCGACTGCCTATAAGCAAAAATGGAGAACGTTGAAGCCTGAATGGAGGTTGAAAGTAAAGGACGAGATTATCAAGCGGTTTAAAGCAGGAATCATCACGGTGTCTATTTACCCTGAATGGATTTCCGACAGAATCCCAGTACCACAGCCTGGAGGAGAAGTAAGGGGCCACATCGACTATAGAAATCTGAACGATGCCCTCAAGGAGGAGATATACGACAAATTCAAGATCAAACATTTTGATTCAGTCACTTACCGGCCCAAAATGAATGGGGCAGTAGGGGCTGCGAATAAAACACAAAGACGATCATGAGAAGAATGTCCGCCAATCATCGGGGATGGCCGGATTTATTGTCGCTCACCCTGTTTGCCTGTCGAACCTCAGTTCGCACATTTGCAGGGGCAGCCCCTTACGCATCTCCCGAGCATACGACAAGAGGGTAGGATCCCGAAAATTCAAAATGAACGATTTAGTCCTCAAAAGGATCGCGCCCTGCCAAGACGGAGCTATGGGGTTTCGCTCTAAATCAAAAGGAGCCGTCACGATAAAAAAAAAAAATCCTCTCTGGGAGAGCCCTCATCTTACAAGGAATAGACGGAAGGCGTTCCCCAGCCCGTTAATTCTGACTCTGTGAAACCACTCTTTAAAAAAAAAAAAAAAAAAAAATCTCAAAAATCAAAAATCCCCCAAACCTTTCAACAAGTCAAAGGACCGGATCTTTTGTCAGCCAGCGAGATACCGATGCGACCAGTACGAGGGAGATCACAACAAAAGCAACTTAACACTGGGGCATTTGTCACTACCCAGGAAATGATGACGTGCAAATTGGCACCCATGCAACAATCCCATCAACATGCACCATCATCATCAAGTGCTACCTCATGGCAATTCAATCTTCAACGGTACGATCATCTGGCATTTGTCGAGCATAGTTTTCCCGGGATACGATGATCTGCGTGAAAGGGGATTCTATTTGACTTAATGGAAATCGGATTAATTCTGACAAGCAACCGTGGAGCACGATCGTGAGTATGATTAGACGAAGAAGGCTATTCAACCTTTTGATCGGGTACAAAGCCTTAATTCAAAGCAACGTTTGCGACAGAATCGACCTCATGTGACAGCCTTCACTTTGCATTTGCACGAACTTTCAGTTGTGGGGTATAAAACTATGACAACGCTGATGGCAATTAACACGCAGTCAGACAGTCAGTAATTATCAAGCTAAAATCAAGAAGTCAGGCGATAAATGATCATCAAGCTGATGTCTCGAATCTTGGCCTGGGTTATTTGAGTAATTAAGCCCGAGGGGTGTCTCTACACCTGGTGCCCTAAAGCCATCTGGTTTGGGAGTCGCTGGCCCAACACTCGTTACATGGGTAACTTAGAGCCTAAGAAAACGAGCATTACAGTAGAGGAGGCCCGAGCAGATTCGAATCGTGGCATGGGCTACTCGAGTAATTAAGCCTAAGGGGTGTCTCTGCATCTGGTGCCCTAAAGCCGTCTGGTTTGGGAGTCACCGGCCTAACACTCGCTACATGGGTAACTCAAGCCTAAGAAAACGAATCTTGCGCAAGGTCAAGCAAAGAATGAATGGTGCAGACCACCAGCTTGTCTCGAACCGTGGACGTTGTTACTCGAGTAAATAAACCCGAAGGGGTGTCTGTACACCTAATGCCCCAAAACCCTCTGGTTTGGGAGTCATTGGTCCAAAACTCGTTAAATGGGTAACTTTGAATAGCCTAAGAAAACGAGACAAGTAAAGTGGGCTAATAAAAAGAAAGGATAATACGAAAAAAAAAAACTCTCGGCCTTAAACAAAAGGTCATGAAGGAGAAACCCCTACTGAATGCTGCATCGCACAGTGCATTTGTCATATGACGTCAATCCTGCTAAGGACGTTGTCGAGAATGGAGACAGAACACCCTTGACAAGGGAAGGTAGTTCTTCTGAATTCAACCTTACTCACGTACAATGACCATGAATGCTTGAAGGTGTTCTTACGATTTCATAACTCGTCAAATAGAAAATCATCAACTCACGAGGGATTGAAAAAAAAAAAGAAAAGAAAAACTTCCAATCTAGTACATTCACGGTTCACAACTTGCTAGATTGTGCGATCAATAGATATTCAATTTCATGTGCTTTAACTGCATTTTTGTCGAGATTATAATATCTTTGTGTTGAACTAACACTAACGGCCCGAGCTTTCAAGTTTTGGCATTTGTTAGTCATCTGATATGCAGGATCTTGCAGAGCTGTAGATAACTCAGCACGGTCAACATCGCGAGTTTTCAATAGAAATTCTTGGTAACAACACGCGCCAAGGCTGGGGCAGTTAAGAATCGTGAAGTGGAAGGAAGCTAAGGCTGCACAGAGCTTCTCGTCATTGGGCCTCTCCCCAATCCTGACTATCACTGCCACGACATCCGAATGATCCACGTGCATGAGCATATACAAGGATGATATAATGAGGGACAACAGCATATCGGCCATCAGAAATGATCAAAAGGCCAAAGAGCCCAACATAGATGTCGATCATCACAGAGAGCGAAAAAGACTGCCTCAACTCGATGAAATGAAGACGACCAAGAACAGGCAGGGTACCAAATCAATGTTGAAGTCTAGAAACTATACTTCACGATGAGGCGTGATCCAGTCAAATGTTGGCAAACAACGACGACTGTAAAAACGTATCATTTGACTGAACAGGGGTCATTTCTATCTAAACATATGTTGTGCACATGCATCTGTCCATAACATATCTGCCAGATCATGCATAACATCTTTTTCATGCATGCAGGTACGATCTAAATGAAAATCTTCAGGAAAGTACAAGCACGTCGCTTTCAACCTCACAAATGATCAGACCGTGATGGCTTTTGCGGCATAGTACGTGGACGATGTTGGTGGGAGATCCGAGACAGAGGCCGATCACACACCCCACTTCAAGAAATCCCTCAAATGAAAAAAAAAAACAACAACAAACCCTAGAAAGGGCTGAGATCCACACGAACCACAACAAGATGGTGAGCAACCCTGGGAAGGGCTGATATCCACAAAAAGAAAAAAAGACAAAAAACAACAAACCCTGGGAAGGGCTGAGATCCACGTGAACCACAACAAGATGGTGAGCAACCCTGGGAAGGGCTGATATAAAAAAAAAGAAAAAAAAGACAAAAACAACAAACCCTGGGAAGGGCTGAGATCCACGCGAACCACAACAAGATGGTGAGCAACCCTGGGAAGGGCTGATATCCACAAAAAGAAAAAAAGACAAAAAATAACAAACCCTGGGAAGGGCTGAGATCCACGCGAACCACAACAAGATGGTGAGCAACCCTGGGAAGGGCTAATATCCACAAAAAGAAAAAAAGACAAGAAACAACAAATCCTGGAAGGGCTGAGATCCACGCGAACCACAACAAGATGGTGAGCAACCCTGGGAAGGGCTGATATCCACAAAAAAGACAAAAACAACAAACCCTGGGAAGGGCTGAGATCCACGCGAACCACAACAAGATGGTGAGTAACCCTGGGAAGGGCTGATATCCACAAAAAGAAAAAAGACAAAAAACAACAAACCCTGGGAAGGGCTGAGATCCAAACACTAACACCCTGGGAAGGGTTGATATCCAAACCACTAACACCTTGGGAAGGGCTGATATCCAAAAAACTAACACCCTGGGAAGGGCTGAGATCCAAACACTAACACCCTGGGAAGGGCTGAGATCCAAACACTAACACCCTGGGAAGGGCTGATATCCAAACACTAACACCTTGGGAAGGGCTGATATCCAAACAACTAACACCCTGGGAACGGCTGAGATCCAAACAACTAACCACCCTGGGAAGGGCTGAGATCCAAGACAATCGACCGACGACGATAACCGGCGTTTACGAGATGGATGTCCGGCGACGAAAACCGGCTCCGACAAGATAACCAACCGGCGACGATAACCGGGGGTTACGAGATGGGTGACCGGCGACGATACCCGACCCCGACAAGACAATCGACCGGCGACGATAACCGGCGATTACGAGATGGATGTCCCGCGACGAAAACTGGCTCCGACAAGATAACCAACCGGCGACGATAACCGTGGGTTACGAGATGGGTGACCGGCGACGATACCCGGCCCCGACAAGACAATCGACCGGCGACGATAACCAGCGATTACGAGATGGATGTCCGGCGACGAAAACCGGCTCCGACAAGATAACCAACCGGCGATGATAACCGGGGGTTACGAGATGGGTGACCGGCGACGATACCCAGCCCCGACAAGACAACCGACCGGCGACGATAACTGGCGATTACGAGATGGATGTTCGGCGACGAAAACCGGCTCCGACAAGATAACCAACCAGCGACGATAACCGGGGGTTACGAGATGGGTGACCGGCGACGATACCCGGCCCCGACGAGACAATCGACCGGCGACGATAACCGGCGATTACGAGATGGATGTCCGGCGACGAAAACCGGCTCCGACAGGACAACCAACCGGCGATGATAACCGGGGGTTACGAGATGGGTGACCGGCGACGATACCCGGCCCCGACAAGATAATCAACCGGCGACGATATCCGGTGATTACGAGACGAGCGACCGGATACGAAACCCGGCGCGGACAAGATGATTGCGTGAGGCATTGACACCCTTACGAATGTTTTGCATGCCTTACATCTTGTGTTGTATCTTAAGCTATATGTGTTGCATCGTGTATGTATTGTCATTCTTGTGCACTATCATTCCTGCATCGGGTGTCTATTCTTTATCCTGTTCATTTCATTTAACATTTCATAAACATGATAAAGAGGGGCAGCTGTAGACACCCAAATTTTGCGTTCCCTATACTAACCGTGACAGGAGGGCAAAATCGTCAATTAACCCAGCCTACGAGACGGAAGGTGGACATAACTGCGAACACTCAAAGCCACCACGACGACTTGTGATCAAGGTTAACACGACGACGGGCGAAGCAAACACCCATGAGTGATGTGGCACTTTTCCCAGTGGTGCTCGGACTGCAAAATGCAAGCCTTTCAGCAGAAACCGATGATCCGACACGATAATCAAGGTGCGGTTCAGAAAATGAGAAAATCAGCCCACCCAGTCGCGGATTGATCTGCGGCCAAACGATTAAAATAATGGTAGTGCGCGAGACGGCTGAAGTGCGCGGCGGGCGCGGGGAAACCGAGGCCAGCCGCAGATTGATCTGCGGCCAGTCGCAGATCAATCTGCGGCTGCCTAGGGCAGCCCCTTATCAGGCCATTTTGCATACAGAAACAAAAAAAGAGAAGAGAGAAGGAGGAGGCAGCGGGAGCAGCTCGGGAAAGAGGGAGAAAATAGCAAGAAAACAAGAGAAATTAAGAGAGAAAAGAGTGAGAAATAGTGAGAAATTATACCCATTTTGTGAGATTACATCTCATATTTTCTACTCTATTCAATACACGAATTCATACATATTGTGGGGATTATTTGCAAGGTGAAAAATCCTTTGTTTTAGCATTTTGTTTTACCATTTTTTGTTAAGCTTTTTATCATCCAAATTATATTAAATGTAGTTGTTCTTGTATATTGTTGTGAATCCATGGATTGAGGGCTATTAGTGAGGGTTCCAAATGGAACGAAATTCCTCCTAATGGCCCGATGATATCCATTTGATGATTTCTAGCTCGTTGTAATGATGTATCGTGCATAGGTTGTTTAGATTGCTATTTTAGTATATTGTGGGTATGTAACAATTTTGGATGTGAGCCTAGGAGCGCGACCCCGTGGTCCAAATCCGATGATGGACATCTTTTGATATATGTAGTAGGAGCGATGTAGTCTTCATTGTAAATATGTAATCGTCGGGCCTTAAAACGACGCTAATGCGAGAATCATGTTTAAGGCCCCGTCATAGTGAAAGTATGCGATTGTGGGCGTTCGGGGTTATTTTGATGGCTTACATGCCCATGAGTAGCCCCAACGCATTTTAATGCTTGATTGATTTATGAGACGAAATTAATTTCAAAGCTAAACGATAAGATTTTCATAAAATCAATCAAACTAGGGTATTAGAATCACGAGGCTAAAAGTTGGGAATGCTAATGAAATGTCGATTACTATTTAACGAGAAGGCTAAAAGAAAAAATCGTTTTCAAACATCACCAAAATGGTTTTACAAAATAAGTAATGTTTTATTAAATCTTTGTGCATAGGGTTAAAGAGATCCTAGAAGTTGCCCATCGTGCTATTTACGAAAGCAACGCATAGATCTCGATTCCTATTTTGACGAAGCTTTAGAAAACTCTTGTTTTGCCAAAACGACACCTAATGAAAATCTCATAGTTTTTGACAATTAAAATCAAACCTTTCTCATAAAGCTTTCTCGTGTATGCCGAAAAGACATTCCGAAGCGTTCTCCAATCAAAGCACGACTTTCCCAAAAAAATCCAAATGATTCTTTCATACAAACTCACCACAACATTCACATAGGCACACATACACACACGCGCATATACACACACACATTCGAGAATTAAAGGATAGGAAAGAATCAAGATTGAGGTAACCGTGTTTCACGGAAGTCGGGGGGTGCCTAACACCTTCCCCTCGCTTAAGCAAGCCCCCGAACTCTATGAATCTCGGTTCGCAGACCAATTAATTCGGAGTCACATATGAGCCAGCGATTACGAAAACGAAACTCGGATGAGTTGGTACGTCCATTTTAAATATACCAACTGGCGACTCTGGTTAGTTGGCTCATCATAAAAAAACGATCTTTCAAAACCCCGTCGACACTCAATGCCGACCTTTTCCCCAAAATCATTCAATAAAAAGACTAAAGAAGTTGAAAACCCGGCGTCGACACACCCCATTCATAATATAACCCGAGGAGATTACCGCGATATGTAGCGGTTTTCGGTGCCCCCTTCCCTCCTTGGGGATGTCCTCATCTGCAAAGGATATTACATCACTCTCCAATAGATGGCCCACCAGATGGCCGAAACCTTCCTCACTAATTTCTTCGGGCACGTATGCCTCCTCCAGGACTTTCGCCAGGGTTTTGCAATGATCATTGGACGATAACACCAAGTCCATGATTGATGTCAGGGTCGATTCCTCATTTAAAATCTGGATCCCTCTTGTTTTCGGGTGATCCATCCTTTTCAAGAATTCTATGGCCTTTTCCTCGGAGATTTCTTCATTTTTCTTCTTTTGGCTCTCAAGGACTCGCCCGGGAAGATATAAGGGATTCCCCTTTGTCGTCACAGAAGCACAACTGGCCGCTTCCTCTGACACCCCCCCCCCCATAATTCCATGGTACTATCTTTAGACTGCTGATAGGGATTTGCGGTCTCGCTGTAAGGATGAGGGGTTTCGGAGCCGCCAACGTGACAGGTCCCTCCGAGGTATTTCTATTTACACCCATAAACCTAATGGGCGCTCCCCGTGCACTCCCGTGATCATTTATCATGTTGATCATTTCCTCAATTTTCTGCACATAGTTCAACCTTGACGGCCCCTCGGCTTCACTAGCCTCCGCCACATTGACCCCCCTCCATCATGCCTTGGCAGGGGATTGGCCTTAACGTTCGGGGAGTCTGGCTGTTCCACCACAATTTCCCCACTATCGATCAAATTCTGGATTCTGTGCTTCAACGTCCAACAGTCTTGCGTATCATTACCAGGGGAACTTGAGTGGTATGCGCATCGCTTGCTTGGGTCAAACCTTCTTCCCTTTGGGTCACTCGGGGGTGCCAAACCAACTATCTTCTTTTGGGCTATCAATACAGCTAAGACCCGTTCAAGAGGCTCCCCAAGCGGGGTGAATACTCGATTTTGCGAGGCCTCAAATCTCCTTCGCCCTTCCGCCCTCTGATCAGCGAAGTTAGGCTGTCGGGATGGCCCTACTGTCTGCACCTGTACTGGAAGATGGTTTTTTGTCTTTCTAGACGAGCCCTGAAAGATGAGGGAAACATCCTCCTCTTTTTTCTTTTGAACCCTACGGGAAGTGCTGCCATAATTTCCACTCTATATTTGTTCTGCAGCCGTTTCTAGAGCCGTGAAATCCCGAATCTTACCAGACTTCAGACCCATATCCACCATTTCTCCGTGTTTAATCATCTCGGCGAAAGGCCTGCTAATCCCAGATATAACCCGCTCATAATAAAGGGCCTCTTGAATATCTACGAAGGTCATCACCATTTCCGACTCGCTCATCGGGGGATTTACCTGTGCGGCCATACCCCTCCATCGTTGTGCATAGTCCGTGAAGGATTCCCTGGGTTGCTTCTTAACTTTTGTCATTTAGTATCTATTAGGGGCCATTTGTGCCTGGAAGCTATACTATGTTAAGAAGGTGTGGGCCAATTCCTCCCAATTGTGAATCCGGGCATTGTTCAGACGGGCATACCAGATTCTCGCTTCTCCTGTCAAACTCTTTTGAAAAAGTTGCATTCTTAGACCCTCGTCTTCTGCATAAGATCCCAACTCCCCAATGTAGATTTTCAGATGGGTATAAGGATCCCCCTTACCATTGTATTTCTCAAATTCGGGAATTTTAAATTTCTCCGGGTATTTGGTTCCGGGGAAGACACATAAATCTGAATAGTTCACTCTGCCTAGGGACCCTATGCCCTTCATAGATTGGATAGTTTCCTCCATTTGTTTCATTTTCTTTCGCAGATCATCTGTATCTCCCTCCTCTGGGATAGTAATCACTGTCTTGCTATGTACAGGAATGGCCTTTGGGACGACTAGCTCGCCCTTAGGTTGGGTTGGATCTTCCTTAAGTGGATCCTGTCGAGGTATCAATTGTTCCCTCAGCATTATGGCCATTTCTAACATCTGCTTTTTGAAGTCATCAAATTCCTCCCTAGATATGGAGCCGGGATTAGTAGGTGGGAGCTCAGCCATTTCAGATGTAGAGTTTTGGACCCTTTTAGACTGCGAGCGGGTTTGAGGAGCAATCCTACAGAAACAATGGTTCGAAGTTTAGTCCGGGGTAATGAAAGGATATGGATGCATGCTAAAGCTGTAACTCTCGTGTTTTGGGTTTTTTAATCTTTTCCCTGTAAAATAGAAAGTTAGTAGTCCTTTAATGCAATAACAAATGCTAAACATGACTTTATTATGCTTCCCCGGCTGTTCCCTGCAAAACATAGAGGTTCGTAATTTCTTTTGACAGAAAGGGAGGAATATATGAATGGGATCATGACATTTATACGCGTGAACGTAAAAGAGCATGAAGAGACTTTTCCTGCGTTGGGTTAATCTGAGGCTGACCTATCCTAGGGTTACTCTCACGGGCTTTTTGGCATGAAGGTCCCCAAATCTTCGCAATCTACTCGTCTGAGTCCTTTTGATTGGAGCGGATTTGGGTGGTGCGTTTCCTGAGCCATCTCCGGGGAGCAGTCCCTTCGAGTCCAGTAATAAGCAACCGACAAGTTCGCCTCAGGAGGAGGTACTCTCTCAACATACATTCACATTCATCGTCCTTACCGTATGCCAATGATTACTTAAAAGTAAAGCAAATCAATTCGATCATTCATTTATTGGGCAAAACAAACATTCACACAACAAAAGTAAAAATCAAAATATCGCACACATATACATTTTATGAATTTTAAAAGGATAGGATAGGATCAAGACTTAAACGCGGCTTAAGCCCTCTAATATCCCCAGCAGAGTCGCCAGCTGTCGACGCCGGTTTTTTCGCCTCTTTAGTCTTTTCTAATTTTACCCTTTTAATTGAATGATTTTTGGAAAAGGTCGGCATTAATGTCGACGGGGTTTTGAGAGATCGTTTTTTATGATGAGCCAATTAACTAGAGTCGCCAGTTGGTATATTTGAAATGGATGTACCAACTCATCCGAGTTTCATTTTTTCGTAAATCGCTGGCTCATGTGTGACTCCGAATTAATTGGTCTGCGAATCGAGATTCATAGAGTTCTGGGGCTTGCTTAAGCGAGGGGAAGGTGTTAGGCACCTCCCGACTTCCGTGAAACACGGTTACCGCAATCTTGATACTTTCCTATCCTTTGATTCATAAAATGTGTATACATGCGCGTGTGTGTGTGCTTATGTGAATGTTGTGGTGAGTTCTTTCATGAAAGATGAAACATTTGGGCCTTTTATTGTGAAAGCGTGTTTTATTTTGGGAATGTTTTACAACGTCGTTTCCGTTAGTACGAGAGAGCTCCTTTATTCATGCGAAAGGTTTAATTTTACTCGTCAAAAACTATAAGATCTTTATTAGGCGTTGTTTTGGCAAAACAAGAATCTTTTAAACCTTTGTCAAAATAGGAATCGAAATCTATACATTGCTTTCATAAAATGACGGGAAATTTCTAGGATATCTTTAACCCTATGCACAAAGGTTTAATAAAACGTTTCGTTTACTCATAAAAGCCATTTTTGGGTGATGGTTGAAAATGATTTCCTTTGGCCTTCTCGTTTAATAGGAATCGACATTTATTAACACTTCCAATTTTTAGCCTCGTGATGCTAATATCCTACTTTGATTAATTTTAGAAAAATCTTTATTGTTTTGGCTTTTGAAATCTTTTGTTTGGTGTTACAAATCAAATTAAATATCAAAACGCGTAGGGGGGCTATTCACGGGCATGTAAGCCATCAAAATATCCCCGAACGCCAACAATCACATATTTCACTACTACGGGGCCTTAAACCCGATTCCCGCCTTAGCGTCGTTTTAAGGCCCGACGATTACATGTTACAAAAACGAGCACCTTGAATCTATTACATACATCAAAACGTCCATCATCGGATTTGGACCACGGGGTCGCATTCCTAGGCTCACACCCAAGATTTCTACATGCCCGCAAAAATGAAACCACAAGACTAACCAACACGAATTTGTCTAATACACCATGACATCCGAAAATGATAATCTAAATAATTTACACCCAATAAATCACCATAAACAAGCTAGAAATTTTACCAATTTGGATATCCTCGGGTTAGTAGGAAGAATTTTGTTCCGATAGAACCCTCACTAATAATCCCTAATCCATGATTGTTCAACAATATACATGAAAATTACATTCAACTTAACCAAAATAACATGATATAAATTGCTATAACAAAGGGAATTTTCACCTTGCAAATGATCTCAAATGGATGAAAAGTTGTGTATTTGAATAGGATGAGAAGTATATTTGATACAATCAAAATCAAAAGATGTATAAATCCTCTCTTTTTTCTCTCTTTTCTTCCTATTTGATTGCAAAATTTGCTATTTTTCCCTTCTATTTCCGTGTTTTGCTGCTGCAGGATTCTCTCCTTCTTTCAATCTCTCACACTCTCCAACTCTCTGTATGCTGAAACGGAAATGAGCTGAAATAGGCTGGCTGGCCGCCTGCCTTCCACTCACCTGGTTTTGAGTTCCGTGTTTTCAAAAGGCGCACTTATTGGCCGCAGCTGAAATAGGCTGGCTGGACGGTTTGACTTTCTCGATTTTCATGTCACGCCTTGACTTTCGTGCCGTAACGTCGGTTTTCGCTGACAGGCCCGTAATTTGGAGTCCGGGAATTTCCAGGAGACGTGCCACCTCATTCGGGGATGCCCGTTTCGGACGGCCTTATTGTCACGTCAGCTTTGGTCGCCAATCATCGCGGTGTTGTTGAACGTTCGCACTTGTGCCCATTCCATCGCTCCCACAAGCTGGTTCAATTGACGATTTTGCCCTCCTGTCACGGGTAGTATAGGGAACGCAAAATTTGGGTGTCTACAATACATGCTCACATGGTTAGAATGTGAAAGACATAAGTTTTGTCAAGCTATTTCAAAGTCCAAGCTTTCTTTAAGAAATATCTACATAGAAAAATCTATATACAACTCATGGTATTTATAGGAACCCTCGACACATGGCAACCCTAGTTGTATACATGAACGAACTAACTAACATGCTGCAACATGACAGAACAACACAACCAAAACTGATGCATGGCACGGCCGCGCTTGGTTTTGCCTTGGGAGTGGCGCGGCTGCGCCACTCCTGCACTGCTTCAGGTTCGACTCTGCTTCTGCAGAACTCAAAAATTAATATGGCCTAACCTTTCTAAAACGCAATTCAGTGCAACCACATTGGTCCCAAACATGTACATAGACCCATATAACATCCATACACCAATTAATCAAACTAATTAGCAAGAAGCATGGATTTCATATAATTTATCAAACTAAAAATTCGATAACACAATGTACTTTCTTGAAGAAAATTTTGAAATCCTCAATTGCTTAATTTCAGATTACTCTCACTCTCAACAATACTCACTCTATATACTAACTTATCAGAAGATTTAGTAACTGAATTTATGAAGAAGAAGCTCTAATTTATAGAAAATTCATTACTCATGCCAAGCTTTTGCCCATTTTGATAAACCAACGTGAAGAAGAAGAAGCTATTGGATAATGGGGATTTAGTGAATTGCCCATCTTCTTCTTCATCATTGTTACCATCTAAACAAGTTAACATAGGCATCATGCCTATTGCTGAGAAGAAGGAAAAAGAATAGATGGGACTTCCACTGTGCATATACTATTTGGTTTCTCTCTCTCTAATTGTAGAACACGGCTGATGAATAAATGGGATGTCCCATAATTCTTGTCCCACTAATGCTACTTAGATAAATGAATCATATAATTAAGAACCCAATTAATCTAGTATACATTTAATACCTAATTCGTAAATACATAAAAGATGAAATTAATAACTTATTCTAGTCTACTTAGTATTAAATTGCTAAATAGACTATTGCATAATAATATCAATATTGCACACATTAATTAATAATTATATTAATTAATCTATGCAATTTAAATTCCTCCACTATATTCAAATAAATTGAATATTTAATTAATACACATCTTTATCAATTCTTCTGGTACTGAATCTTAGGGCTAGTTCACTAATTTAATTAAACTATTAGTGACTCCCTTTAATAACCTGGGCAATTACGCGCAGTTACCACGTTATCACATAATATTCTAAATAAGCATACTAAGCTAACTCATTAAAAATTAAAATTTATATTTAATTAATAATGGAGTTTAAAATTTCACGGTTATTACACCCCAAATACTGAAAAATCGTCCATGAAAACTTCCATATTGCGTTCCACTATATCTGAGAAAATTGCCATCATGTACCTTTGGAACGTCGTCGGTGCGTTGCACATCCTAAAAGCAAAAGTACCATACGGACAAGTGAACGTAGTCTTTTCCTGATCCTCCAGAGCAATTGCAATCTGATTGTACCCCGAATATCCGTCCAATAAACAGTAGTACTCATGTCCAGCCAATCTATCCAACATCTGATTAATGAAAGGCAATGGGAAGTGATCCTTTCGGGTTGCTTTATTGAGTTTACTATAATCCATGCAAACCCTCCAACCGGTTACTGTCCTTGTCGGTATCAGCTCGTTGTTTTCGTTTGCTACTACTGTCATTCCTCTTTTCTTTGGTACGCACTGAACCGGACTCACCCAAGAACTATCAGATATGGGGTATATAATACCAGCATCCAACCATTTTAGAATCTCTTTCTTGACTACCTCTTTCATAATTGGATTTAGCCTTCTTTGTTGTTCCACGGTAGGTTTGGCATCGTCTTCCAAAAGTATCTTGTGCATGTAGAAAGATGGGCTTATTCCTTTGATGTCAGCAATGGTCCATCCAATTGTAGTTTTGTACTCTCGAAGAACTCGTATCAACTTACTTTCCTAAAATTCGTTAAGAACAAATGCAATAATAACGGGTAAAGTAGATGATTCACCCAAATAAGCATACCTGAGATGATTAGGTAAGGGTTTAAGCTCAAGTGTAGGAGGTATCTCAAGAGATGGCTTCAAGCGCTCTAAGAATTTGTCTGTATGCTCCAATGATTCAAAAGGAATTTTGAATCTGCGTACCCTTGGCAATGCATCTAATATCTGAAGAAACTCTATCATCTCTGGATCATCCATGTCAGCATCACCCAATAAAGTAGTTTCCAACGGATCCTTAGTGATTGTCCTCAAAAACTCATCATCCACTACTTTCTCTACCACATCCATTTGGAAACACTCCTCTTCATCCGTAGGAAACTTCATGGCTTTGAACACATTGAATGTCACTTCTTGGTCTTGAACCCTCATAGTCAATTCTCCTTTTTGCACATCTATTAGTGTTCTACCAGTTGCTAAGAACGGCCTCACAGGTATTATAGGAATGTCTTTGTCCTCTTCATAATCCAAAATGATGAAATCAGCTGGGAATATGAATTTATCGACTTTCACAAGAATGTCCTCCACAATACCCCTGGATATGTAACTGACTTATCCGCAAGCTGAAGAGAGATGTTTGTTGCTTTCGGTGCAGGTAGACCTAACTGGACATATATCGATAAAGGCATGAGGTTGATGCTAGCACCCAAATCACACAAACATCTGTTGATTGACAAGCTACCAATCGTGCAAGGAATAGTAAAGTTTCCAGGATCTTTTAATTTCGGCGGCAACTTCTTTTGTAGTATAGCACTACACTCTTCAGTTAAAGCTACTGTTTCATAATCCTCTAGCTTTTTCTTCCTTGACAAAATTACTTTCATGAACTTGGCATAGCTTGGCATCTGCTCTAAAGCTTCTGCAAACGGTATGTTGATTTGTAGCTTTTTAAAAACTTCTAGGAATTGGAGAACTGCTTGTCTAATTTCTATTTCTAAAATCTCTAGGGATATGGAACTGGAAGGTATACTACGTATTGTTTTGCTTTCTCCTCTTCTCTTAGCTCAGTTTCTGTCTTCTCTTCTTTCTCCTCTGAATTTCCTGCAGAAATTGTGACTGGAGGAGGGCGCGGCCGCACTGCCTGTCCTTGTATTTCAGGCGCGGTCGCGCTGCTTGTCAGGATTTGCTTCCCACTTCTTAATGTGACACCTTGGCACTATTCCTTACCATCTCTCTTGGGGTTAACTTCCGTGTTACTCGACAGAGATCCTTGAGGTCAGTTGTTTAACATATTGGCCATTTGACCCACCGATTCTCAAGATTTCTATTAGCAGTCACTTGACTCTTTAACAACATATCATTATTCGCCATATACTTCATCAAGAGCTCTTCCAAATCAGGTTTCTTTTCTTGTTGCTGCTGCGTAGCTACCTCCTGGTATTGGTTATGATATCCTGGGGGATATGCTGGCCTGGGAGCTTTCTGATGATTCTGATTGTTGCTCAATGACAAGTTAGGATGGTTCCTTACCCCCAGATTGTAAGTGTTTTGGTATGGATTTGGAGGACGTTGGTAGCTACCCACAAACTGCACTACTTAAGGGTTAATGGCACAATAATCTGTAGGATGTGCACCCGCGCATAGCTCACAAACAAAAGCTACTTGCTGAGTTTTTGACTCTGCCACAGCATCGATCTTCTTAGACATAGCTGCCATATGAGATGCTAAAAATGTGACTACATCTACTTCTAATACCCCGGCTACCTTGTGTTGATTCATCCTCGCAGTTGGCCATTGATAGTTATTTGCTGCCATTGTCTCCAACAATTCAATAGCCTCATCAAAATTTTTAGCCATAAGTGCTCCCCCCGGGGCTGCATCTATGCTTGTTCGAGTATTACTACTTAACCCATTGTAGAATGTCTGAACCTGTAGCCACTTGGGTAACCCATAATGCGGGCATCTTCTCAATAAGTCTTTGAACCTCTCACACGTCTCATACAGCGACTCTCCATGTGGTTGCTCAAAGGTAATAATGTCGTTCCTCATCTTGGCAGTCTTAGCCGGCGGAAAGAATTTCGCTAGAAATTTCTGGGCTAGGTCATCCCAGGTCGTAATGGATCCCAATGGAAGTGAATGCAACCAACTCTTTGCTTTATCCCTTAAAGTGAATGGAAATAGACGTAATCTAATCGCATCATCCGTAACATTGTGGTATTTGAACGTGTCACAAATCTCAAGAAAGCTCACCAAATGTTCATTCGGATCGTCATTGGCCAATCCCCCAAACTGTACCGAGTTATGAATCATCTAAATTTTACCCGGTTTAATCTCAAAAGTGTTTGTAGTTATAGCTGACCTCGTGATGCTTGACTTGATCTCATATATCTTAGGTATGACGTAGTCCCTCAGTGATTTCTGCTCTTCGTTAGCTATTTTCTCTTTCTCGATTGTCTCTTTGCAAAACTTTCTCAACTGTTATAATTTGTTCTTAAGATTGTCCTCGCACTGCACAAGTTTCGGCTGTTTTGATTGCGTTTGCATAAACGAACTGAAATCATCTGAAACAAGAAATAACAAGAAAAACAAAAACAAATTTTAATTAAAACTGAATTAATTAAATTCATACTTGAAAATTATAAACACAAATTTTCCCCGACAACGACGCCAAAAACTTGTTTACCAAAATCTATACTAGTAAAATACGCAAGTATACATAGTCCACAAGTAATAGAGTGTCAGTAGAGTATCGTTCCCACAGAGAAAAAACTGTAATTTATAATACCAGTTATCAACTTTGTACTAACTCAATTTTATTAAACAATCGATTAAGGTTTTGAGGATTTCTGAAATTAATTAATTACTTCAACTAAAACTAATTACCACAAGTTTGAAAATAGATTTTGAAGACTTACGACTACAACTTCAGTTATTGCTTCACTTTGTTTAAAACACTTCCTATCAAATTATGCTAATTATTTCATATTGTTAATCAAAAACTCATCACTATTTATGATCATCTCTCAATGTACCATAAACAAATCAACCCAAATCCACGAATGATAGACTCAAGATGAACACCTTAGTTAACTAATCCACTATATCTCTATGTGAATTACAATTAAAAAGGATTTAAGGTTCAGGTTCCTTATTAGATTACATATGGTGAATAGGTATATCTCTATCCTAAACATAATTAATGAATTCCGTCAACATGAAAAAAACACAATCACACACTATTATGGTCAGATCTAAACCTATACTTCATCTCTCGATTTCATATAGATTATCTCGGTAATTACTGGCCAAATAATTAAACAATTAAGTATAAACCATAATAGACAATCCAATAATAATTAATAATAATTATCTAAGAAGCATGTCAAACAAAACTACATAATAAGATCCATTATAGTCTTAAAAAGAAATTTAGTTCATAATTAAACTAGAATCCATCATCCATAAATTTAATAGCATTCAAAATTCAAAAGTAAAAGATAGAGAAGAGAATAAAAACTGCTGATGCAATCCTTGAATATCTCTCTAGCTCTTACGTTGATTTTCTCTTGCTAACAATTTGCTTCAAGTCTTCATAATTGGCTTCCAAAACTAAGATTTTCTAATAATAAGTTCAACACCTAAAACTGAATTAAAACAACTATTTATAACATCTGATAAAAACCTAAAAGATTTAGAAGTCTGAATATTAACTACACATCATCTGTTGCATTAAAAACTAGAAAGTCAAAGCTTGGTCAACTCCCGAACTGGCGCGGCCCCGCTGGGAATAAGCCTGAATAAGGCGCGGTCGCGCTGCACTGGCAGAATATTTTTTTTCTAACTCTGAAGACCAGCGCGGTCGCGCTGCTTCCTAGTATAAATTGGGCGCGGCCGCGCTGCTTCAATTCCTGCACTTTTTCACTTCTTTTGTTGCTGCTCTGCTCAACTCTTGCCACATCAATTCCTAACACATGCAATCTACAAAAACACACAAAATGCATGAAAAGTAACTATACACCAAGAAAATAAACAATAATCCACATAAATAGGTATACGATTCGTAGGTATGAAACCTACTCATCAGTCTGCGTACCCCGTCTTCTCTAATTTTTCTAAATGTAAATTCTATCTTCCTCCTATGTACTTCCCCTTGACTACTGATCAAGGTTTCTATTTATTGAAAATAGTTTACATAATAGGATTAATTAGAATTAATTTTGAAGAATTGAAGACAAATGAGCAAGGAGCGCTTGAAGACCCATTTGTAATGGAGCTAGGGATTTAAATGTAATAGTTCTATTTAAATTCAGTTCTTGCCCCTTATATTTGACCTTTTGGTTCACTTGGTGGCTCTAGTGAATCAAACTAGAATAAAAGTCCATAATCAATCTAGGTAGAATATAGTATTCTATATGTGCATGTTTACTATATATATTATATATTATACAACATGCTTAGCATGTTAAATAATATGACGCGTATTATATATATATATATATATATGTGTGTGTGTGTGTGTGTATGCACGCTAAACAAAATGAGACAAATAATAACAAACCCTCAAATAATTCATATTAAGTTGTAACGTTCAAAGATATTTGGAATATCGAATGTCGCCTTCTAGCATGGTAAAATGATAGAGTATTGAATATTTAATATAAGTTTGTTGTGTCACCACAAGACAAGTATTAAATATTTAAGATGTTGCTTTATTACATTTGATGCTTATAAAGAAATTGAATGATGTTGTTTTGTTGTGTCACCACAAGGACGGTGTTTTTCTCTTTACTTATACGGAAGTGCTAGGTTGGACTTAACTTAGATAATTTTGATTCGGATGTGTCACCATTTAATCAAAATAATCTAAGAGACAAAATAAAAGGGGTTACATGGTGATGTAATTGATAATAGTTGTCTACCTATTTATTTATATATAGTTTGTTGTGTCACCACAAGGCTATATACATTTGAAATGAGATCCTTATTCTCAGTAGCAAATTTTTAATTAGATTTGCCGAACTATATATTGAGGGTAATATAATTTGATAAAAATAGTGAAAGATACCAATTTAAATAAATACCTAATTTATTTTTGGTAATTAATAAAATGAATGTATGCTAAAATGTTGTCTATTTCACATGCAGAATTTAAAAAATGTCAAACTCACTATCACTGTGTAGCATACTTGATGCTAACAAACTGACCGGACCGAATTACACGGACTAGTTAAGGAATTTGAGAATTGTTCTGCTGAAAAGATTTCTTATGTTATAAATTCGTCCGTCCCTTCAACTGTTGCAGAAACAGCCTCTGAGAAAGAAATTGCTATTTTTAGAAAGTGGCAAGATGATGCAACCTTGACTCAGTGCATCATGCTCGCATCCATGAGTAATGAGCTTCAGCGTCAGCATGAAACTATGGATGCTCCTAATATATTGTTGCACCTCAAGGAGTTGTATGGTGAATGTAAGGACCGAGAATTTTATATGATTATATATGTAAATTTTACGAATAAATATTTTTTACTTGGAACATATAAGTGAATATGTGAATTAAGCAAGATAGTTAATTTATTTATTTTAAGTTAACTAAGATGAATACTTAATCAATTGGATTAAGGAAAGTAAGATAAGTTATGTTGAGAATTAACATAACTTGAATATTAACCTTGAATGGTAAATAAAAGATTTATAATCTTTAAATCATTAATTGGTATTACTAATACAACGTGATTATATGAATGTGTAATAACTTATTAAAAGAAATAAGTATATTAAATTATTAATTAGTGTAGTGGACACTTTGTGATTTACATTGAATGGATATGTGAATAAATAAATATGATAATTATTTATCAATGAGGATAAATATGTTATGACTTATGTGGAAAAATATATGTGATTAATTGTTAGTTAAAGTAGGGCCCATTAATAGTTATTTAAATTAGTGGACTAACCTAAGAGTATTATATTAAACAATTGATAAGATAGTTAGCTAATTAAATATTCAATTAAAATGAATATAGTAGGTAAATAAAATTTGTAAATTTATTAATATGTGTATTAATTAATAAGAGATATGTGATATATGAATGATTAATTTTTATAGTCCAAGTAGTAAATAAATACTAGTGGACTAGCCTATTGGATTTACTAATCAAGCCACTAATTTATTAATCATGGACTTGGATAATTAATGTGTGGACCAATTAAATTAGCCCAATATCTAATTAAATTAGTAACTAAGCATGGTGTCGACGCCGGGAGAATCGCTTCTTTTTTGCTAATTATTACCCTTTTTCAATTTTAGCCTTTTTATTAGATAATTTTTTGGAAAGGGTCGGCACAATTGTCGACGGGGTTTTGAAAGATCGTTTTTTATGATGAGCCAATTGACCAGAGTCGCCAGTTGGTATATTTGAAATGGATGTACCAACTCATCCGAGTTTCGTTTTCGTAAATCGCTGGCTCATATGTGACTCTGAATTAATGGGTCTGCAAACTGAGATTCATAGAGTTCGGGGGCTTGCTTAAGCGAGGGGAAGGTGTTAGGCACCCCCCGACTTCCGTGAAACACGGTTACCGCAATCTCGATGCTTTTCCTATCCTTTAATTCTTAAAATGTGTGTGTGCACGCATGTGTGCCTATATGAATGTTGTGATGAGTTTTGCATGAAAAACCATTTGGGTTTTTTATTGAAAAGTCGTGTTTTTATTTTGAGAATGCCTTAGAATGTCCTTCGGTTTATACGAGACAGCTTTATTTTTTATGAGAAAGGTTTGATTTTAATTGTCAAAAGTTGTGAGATTTTCATTAGGAGTCGTTTCGGCAAAAGAGTTTTTTAAACCTTCGTCAAAATAGGAATCGAGACCTATACGTTGCTTTCGTAAATAAAATAACGGGCAACTTCTATGATCTCTTTAACCCTATACACAACAGTTTAATAAAACGTCATTTATTTTTATAAAATCATTTTATGTGATGTTTGAAAACGATTTTTTCTTTAACCTTCTCGTTTAAATAGAAATCGACATTCATTAGCACTTCCAATTTTAAGCCTCGTGGTGCTAATAACCTAATTTGATTGATTTTATGGAAATCTTCATCGTTTAGCTTTGAAATCAATTTTTGTGTCGTAAATCAAATCAAGCATTAAAATGCGCGGGGGCTATTCATGGGCATGTGAGCCATTAAAATAACCCCAAACGCCCACAAGCACATATTTCACTATTACGGGGCCTTAAACCCGATTTTCGACTTGATATCGTTTTAAGGCCCGACAATGACATCTTTACAATAAAGGGTACATCGATCCTACTACATACACCCAAAAATATCCATCATCGGATTTGGACCACGGGGTCGCGCTCCTAGGCTCACATCCAAAATTGCTACACATCCACAAAAGGGATACTACCAAAATAAACAACACCGGGTCGCCTAACACACCACAATATCCTAAAATAGCTAATTAAATACACTACGCATAATACATTACCATGACGAGCTAAAAAATTCACCAAATGGATATCATCGGGCCATTAGGAAGAATTTTGTTCCGTTGGAACCCATACTAATAGTCCTTAATCCATGGATCCTCCATAATATACAAGAAAACTACATTTAATGTAGCCCGAATGACAAAAAGTTTAACAAAATGATATAACAAAATGCTGTAAAAAGGGCTTTTCACCTTGCAAATGACACCACGATGCGTATAAACTCGTATATTAATTAGAGTAGAAAGTGTATATGATACAATCTAACAAAAAAGGATCTAAATCCTCACTTTTTCCTCTTTTTTCTCTCTTCTCCCGCTGCTGATGGCTGCTGTTTCTTCCTCTCTTTTTTTCTTTTCACCCCCCTCTATCCCAAATGAAGAACTGCATTGATAAAGGCTGCCAGAAGTTGTGACGCCCCCAAATTCGGGTCTCCAACTACCCGGATCTGGTCACCACGATCCAATACAAATATTCACCTCTAACAACATATGGTATCTAAAATGCGGAATATAATAAACATACGTTGTTCATTACAAGGGTGTTACTAGTCCCATAATACAATAACCTTAAACACATACACAAATCCATACCCTAAATACCTATCAGGGTTTAAATTACATTAATAGTGAATAACTACACATAAATTTAAAATCTGCTACATGAAGTCTATCACTTCATCTTTTCTTTCCCTTTGTTCTTCCCTGACGTCTCGGGTTTAGCTGCAATGAAGTCATGATATAGCAAGGATGAGCAACGAGTTTGCTCAGCAAGTTTAAAGTACAACAATAAGGATATATCATGATGAAAGGGATATAGAACGAGATTTCAACAATAGAATTATCAGAAGCAATAACAATAAATGCTTTTAGAACAATTGATAGTCAAGTAGACTTTGAACAATAACTTCCAAAGGAGCCAATAGCTAGTTGACCCCCTGGTTACTGGCTACAGAATAAGTATTTGAGGGGATCAGCCTCGCGTACGCTATGTGTATGCATAACATTTAACTCTGCTAGTTGTACCTTATATACGGTACCTGCGATACTCCCTTATTTTAAAAAGGGGTGTTCATACAGTCTAAGAATCCTTACCATCGATTGGTTCGGATAGCTTTTATAAATCCTCACATACTTGCCTGACCGAACAAGGGTTCAGACTTAACCATGAATAGTTTATAAATTCCTGATCTTAAATAAATATACGAATTCAAATGCACGAGTGCGAATGTCAATAAATACATAGGTGTGGAATAATTTTAAAAATAATTAGACTACTTAAAGCATGCTTGGAGATAAGACTCAAGCTTAAGGAATAACTTGCAATAATATATACCCTTTTGCACGAATTTAAAAAAATAGTGCCTAAGGTTTAGGAACTTGCTCAATGTAGAAGTTGAGTAAGATAGAACTTGCCTGTTTGCTCAGCTACCGATAAATTTTAGCTTTAATTAATGGATCTTGAGTGACCTATCATTGGATAAAGTCGATTTATCAATTAATATAGCATAGTTGTATATTGGCACACCTTACTATACCATTTATTTAGCAGATAAACAATTTACCAATTACGTTTAATTACTATCTAATCATTAGCTAAACAGAAATTAATTTAATGGCCTCTAGCTATTATTTAAAAATATATAATAGTTAATCATGGTTACCTATTATTTGAGTACTCAACTATTCCCCTTATTTGTCTCTAAATATGGGTTAATAATCCTTATTTATTATTTATAAAATAAATAATAAATTTATTTTGGTTTAAAGACAACTGGAAAACAATTGATCATTTATTTAGTTTACTCTTAATTACTATTTACCTTAGGGGTAATTGAGTAATTATTAATCTTGTTCCTTATTTAACATTAATTAAATACTTAATGTATTAATTCTACACACATTTAATTATTATTTAATATTAGTTAAATAATCCTTAAGTATTTATTATTTTTATTCAGGCCAAAAGTAAATAATCAACTTATTAATCTCACTCATACTTAATCATTATTTCATTAATGATTAAGTAGTTGTTATCCTTATTAGCTTTATTCATACCCAATTATTAATAGTTAATAATTAGATATTTATTATCTTTATTTAGTACTATTTGATAAAGAATAAATAACCATCTATTAACTTTACTATACCTTATAATAATTCAATAATTACTACCTTTATTTATTATTAATGAATAAATAATAAATAATTATTTATGAGTTTTACTTATACTTAGTTATTATTTAAGATTAAATAATAATTAAATATTTATTACTTTATTTATTATTTATGGGTAAATAATAAATAATTATTTATTAACTTTACTTATACTTAATTATTATTTAAGATTAAATAATAATTAAATATTTATTACCTTTATTTATTATTTATGGGTAAATAATAAATAATTATTTATTAACCTCGTTCATTATTATTTAATATTAATTTAATAATAATTAAATATTTATTATCTTTATTGGTAAATAATAAATAATTATTATTTTATTACTTATATTTATACTTGATTATTATTAATTAATAATAATTTAAATATTTACTATCTTTATTTATTGTTTATTGATAAATTATAAATAATTACTTATAAATTTTATTTATTAGTTATAGTAACTACTTAGTTTACAAGTGTATTATTAGCTCCAATTAACAACCACTAGTTAAGCTAATGACAGTAATTAACAATTAACTCCATTGAATTACACAACTTATTTCGAAAATAGTTCAATTGTTTATTCCTTCATGTCAAAATCATCAGCCACTATTATCACAATATAACCAATTTCCTGTAATTTTATTTCAAGTCATCCAGATCATTACTCACACCATAGGAAAATTTACAGACAGTTTCACATGGACAGACAACACAAGTATGATGTATAAGCAAAGTGTTTTGACTGTACACTTCAATACCAAACTGGAACAAAGATCTGCAATTAACCACAATATGAATACGACACTGATTCCCCAGTCTGTAATCAGCTCAAACATTATCATATCCAAAAGAAAACTAAAGTTTTGATTTTATAACTATGTTGCTGACAGAGCCATTTAATACTAAAATGAAGAACAATTCTCGTTCTGGCATTTCAACAACCACTTGGTGGGCATACAGAGATTCAACAGTTGGCCTAATTTATGAACACAACCATGTCACCAGAACCTCTTAGGGTTCTTCAATACTAGCGTTTCAAATCAACAGTTATACCCAACACAGTCGAACCACACAACCTAAGTACAGAAAAGAAAGAACTAAAACAACCACAAGAAAATTTATACAAAAAAAACCTAACTAGAAAACTATCATAGTATCTCATTAATCCCAGTGTTGTACCTTGGGTTCGATCGGGTTGCTGTTTTCCTTCTTCTCCCAAAATAATTGATCGCGCTCGACATTTACCTCCCGTTCCCCTGTTATCTTTAATCTCTGAATTTTTTTTTCTAATTTGGACTCACAAACGAGGAAATCGGCAGCTTTGCGGTTTGGTTCAATTTATAGGAAATTGGTTACCCAATTAATTGGGTATTACCCTAATTGATTCCTCAAAACCCAACGGTAGGAGGGAGTGGATGTCGTGTCAATTCCCATCCAAACCAACCACGAAAATCGCCGGTCACCTCGAATCCTCCGGTCCGTTTGGTTGTTGCTCGGTCGCCAGTGACGCAACCCATTTCGCCGGCTGGTCAATCCTTTGCCGCCGCCGGTCGGGGCTTATTCTTCAACCCCACCGGTCGATTTCTCACGTCAATCGCGCCGGCCTCCTCCCCTGTCCTGTCTGATTGAATCAGCAGCCCTAGCGCCCCTACCTCTGTTGCTCGGCTGCTTGATTAGAGAGGCTAGGCTTTGGATCCCCTGAGGTTTTGATTTGATCGATTATCTGAGTTGAGGGGTTTGATTTCCTTAGATCGGTTATCCCCAAATTAAGCTACCGTTAGACTCAATCAGGTAGAAATGGATCCGACCCGTTATCCTTGTCTAACCCGATTAGATTAAGGATTGGGCTCAACCCATTGGTTGGGTCGGCCAAAAGAATGGGAATCAGCCCAATTGGAAATAAAAAAAAAAAGAATGGTTTCGGCCCAATCCGGAAATAACATAGAAAGAAGAAAATGGGTCCAACTACCAAAATGAAAAATGGGCCACTCCAATTAAGAAAATGACCCAATTAGATTAACCACCTTGCTTTTAATTTAAGTACTAAACCATTTAATTAATTATTTTAAAATATTTATCTTAACCATAATTCTCTAGTCGAATTTATTTAACCCGATAATGATAAAATTATTTATTTAATTTCCCCAATTTTCTTGCCAATCAATTGCTAGGGTTAACTCATTAGTTTATTCAACTACTAGTGAGCCCCTTTAATGCAACGAAAATCATTGGCCATACCTTTATATAAGTAAATAATAATACCTACATGGATCCAATTAAATTCGTAAAATTAAATAAAACGAATTTCATATATTAAAATAATTCAACACAATGTTTAGAAATTCCTGGACATTGCAGAAGCAGTCGCAGATTGATCCGCGGCTTGGCCGCAGATTGATCTGCGGCTCGCCTCGGTTCCCCCGTGCCGATCCTCGGTTCCCCCACGTCGCGCTCGAGTGCCGTGTCGTCAGACGTCCCATCATTGGCCGCAGATTGATCTGCGGCTGGCTGGGCTGATTTTCTCAATTTTCATACTGCACCTCGATTCTCGTGTCGTACTATCGGTTCTCGCTGAAAGGCTTGTATTCTGCAGTCCGAGAACCACTGGGAAACATGCCATATCATTCAGGAATGCTCGTTTCGAATGGCTACGACATGACATAGGATTCGTATTTGGAGCTTGGTTTCTAGGGGCGCTGCCCTCCGACCCCCACTAGATCACCGGCGAGCAGGTGAGCGTAGTGGCCATTAGTCGATTCCTGATATCCGCTCGTTGTCGTGTCGGCTTTGATCGCAAGTCGTTGGGGTGTCTTTGAGTGTTCGTACTTATGTCCACCTTTCGTTCTCGTAGGCTGGATTAATTGACGATTTTGCCCTCCTGTCAGGGTTAGTATACGAAGTGCAAAATTTGGGTGTCTACACATGGATTATTAACTTTGACAACTAGTAGCCCAAATTAGATTAAAAGTGAACCCAAATGTATTTAAAATAAAGCCCAATTGTTAGCCCACTTGAAAAATATCTTGAACAACTTAATTATTCCATTAAAGCAATTAAAGAAATTCAAAAATTGGACACAAAGGAGAGGGGGCTGCCGAATTTGGAAGGCCCATATGGGGCTGAGTTGTCCATTTTTTTGCCTAGCTTGCTTGTGGAGATTGATAAAGAAGTACAATTAAATTATGACCATCCATCACCAAGTTGTCAAAAGTTTGGTACTTGCTCATGATGATAAAATGGATAGATTCAACCTATGTATCTATAGATTATTGTAAGTAATTAATTTTTTAAATCAAAAGATAGCCTTGTTCATCTTCATTGTTGCAAACTTAGAGAGAGAAACTAGAGAGAAAACTAGAGAGAAACCTAGTGATCTTTGAGAGCAAAAATTTTGCAAAAGAGGAGAGAGGGTGCCGCCACCTAGAAAGGAGGAGGAGAGCTTATGGATGACCAATAATTTCATCTCCTACTTTGAAAAGCAAAGGAAGATAGCCATCAAGCTAAGAAGGTATACAAACTAACCTAAAAATCCTAAAAACCCTAATTTTGGGTTATGGGTGTAATCTTATGTTAGAAATTTAAAGTTTATATTTTAAATATTTAGAATCATGCTAAATATACTTATGTTGAATGATATGTGGTTGTGGTATGAGATGGTATGGGTTTGTGTAGAAAAGATGAGCTAAAAGCTTGAAAACATTTTTTCCGACGAACAAACCGTAGCTTGTTCGAATAAACTGGGTATTTTGAAATCTATACATGATATTGGAGATTTTCTTTTTTCTAAGTTTTAAGGGGTAAGTTAAGAAGAGAACCTAGTTAGAATCGTTTAAAAAGAAGTTAAAATGAGAAAGTTATGTAATTTTTACCAAAACATTTTAATTGTTGAAACACTGTCAGAATAGTCCACCTCCGAACGAGTTTCAGTGACTAAAATGTGTCCAAATTTGGTGTTTGATGATGAAAAATTGTAGTCGAAAAGATACGAATCCAACGGTACCGACTAGACCCTAATTCGAGTTGTACATTTCATTTTATTCGCGTTTTCGTGAAGGACCTCGAGGCTGAAAATCAAGAGGCAGCCTGCATGAATTGATTTTAGTGAACCGGTCCGGTCACGAGGGACTTCCGACGAAGGTTCAGGCCTCTTCCGGCCGGTTCCGGCGACGAGCCCCGACCCAAAAGTTTTCTAAAATGTGAGAGAATATTATAATATTTAATTTAGAATTTTTATTAAGTAATAATTAGAGTGACTAATGGTTTAATTCCTTTTAAATCATTTGAGATTACTAACTAATAAAATTTTAATGCTACTAATTAATAATTACACTAATTAAATATTGTTTAAGTGTAATTAAGTATTTAATTATTATTTCATTAACATTGGGTAATAATTAAATAGAGTTAGTGTTACTGAACTAACTATTTGTTATTTACTTAAGGCTAAACAATAAATAGGGATAAAGAATTAATTAATTATTATTTAATTAATGTTAAATAATGATTAAAGGATGTTAAAGTTAATAAATGAAGTATTTATTATTTAAGTAAGATTAAGTAATTAATGATGATAATTACTTACTCACATGTTATTTAATTAACATAAATAGTTATGAATTAAGTATTTATTATTTAATTCATATTAAATAATAAATAAGAATAAATAATTAATAATATTACATGAGAGTTCAAAAGAGGAGTTAAGATATTGAGTTGGACATTCAATAGCTTATATTGAATAATACGATGAATTGAATAGTGTGAATCCAGGTTGCTGGATTGGAAAATAATTTGATGAATTGAATAATATGAATCCAGGTTGCTGGATTAGAGGTCAGTTTGAATCCAGCTTACTGAATAGGTGTATTCAGTTGCTGAAATAGTGAATTTAGCTTGCTGTATTGTAGGTTAGTTGAATTCAGGTTGCTGGATTGTAATACAAGTTGGAATCCAGTTTGGTATATTAGAATCCAGTTTGCGGATGACCATCTAGTTTGCTGGATTTAGAATCTAGTTTGCTGGATTGGGTATTTAACCTACGGGATCATAAAGAAAGACTTATATAATGAAAGACTTGGTGTTAATTCATAAGGTATATGATAAAGTAGTGGTATAGTTGTGACAACCCGAATTTTCAGAAGCTATTAAAATGAGAATTTAATAAATAAAAAAATTCTTGTTATGTGTCGGGTTGAGTTTATATTTATGTGCGATGCATTTAGGTTAAGTGATTTAGTGTGAACATACATTAGAAACATATATTTATATATATTGAGAAATGGAAATGAAGTTCAATAGTTAACTTAACTATTGAAGAAATTAAATGAAATTGTTATAGAAGGGAATTAACTGAATATTAATAAGTAGAAATTATATTATGAAATAATATAATTTGACTATTGTGCCTTGTTGGCAAAGAAAATTATTATGAATTGAGTCTCATAAATAATGAGAGTAATCCTCTTGATTAAAATAATGAATTAACGAGAATATAACTGTTTTAATAAATGAGAGATTAAAATATATTACATATAAATGTAATATGTTAATGTAATACGATTGTGAATTTTATAAATGGTAAAATATTTATTAAATAAAATAAATATTTTAATCGGGATATTTGTAGAATAAAATAAATATTGTATGAGAATGGTCATGAAATAATTCATTTAAGTGTGGTAATATTAATACGGTTAATTTTATTTCTTGAAGAATTGAGTTTAAGTTGATTCAATTTAAAATATTAGAATTTAATTAAATCAAGTGTGACATCTGTACCATATAACAAAAAGGTTATTAAAATAAAGGAAAAAGAGGGTTAAAGAGGGTGTTTGCCAAACATGGCCTTGTGACCCTTTCTATTCTATAACAGTTAAAACCTTTTGTTTTCCATAACTGATTTAGCCAAATTAGAATTCACGTATTATTGAGAGTGTTAGCTTATTTTCATAAGGCTGAGGAAATTGAGAAATTGAGAGAGAAAGAGTTCTACGAAAATTGAGGAGAAATTCTAATAATCAAGAGGAAGAAGGAGATTAATCAAACTCTCCTAATCATCTAACCTAGTCTAATGAAGAAATCAAAGGTATAAAATTACTCTAAACCTTAGTTTTCTTTTCTTTTGAAGTTTTCTTTTGTAGATTGAGTTTTGATGAAGAATTTATGAATATGTTGGTTGTTTATGTTAGTGAGGGTGTACAAATCGTTTTATGTTTATAATTGGGTTTTTAGTCATCAAATCTATGAAAAGATGTTTAAAATAAAGAAATTGAGTTTTGGTATAATATGTATATTTTAGCTTGTTTTGGAGTCGAAATTGGTTAGGAATTTGAGTAATAATTTGTAAATTGAAGATGGATTATTGTTATGCGTTTAAAAACGAAAACAACGGAAGTTGAATGGACCAATTTGGTTGAGAAACGAATCCGTAGCGATTGATTGCGCTAAATTTACCAAAGTTGTAAAAATTAGTATGAACATGAGATTTGAGGCTCTATTTGGTGGATTAATGTGAGTTACGTACTTAGGATGGTTAAATACATGTTTAGAATTGTTTTAACAAGATTTATGATTATGGTGTATGTTTAAATTGGTGCTTGATGCTTAGAAGGTTTCAGCGCGGTCGGCTCTGAAATAGTTCATTTTCAGCGCTGTCGGCTCTGAAACTGTGCAGAGTTTTTGAGTTCAGGTTTCAGCGCGGTCGACGCTGAAACAGTTCATTTTCAGCACTGTCAGCTCTGAAACTGTGCAGAGTTTTTGAGTCCAGAGTTCAGCGCGGTCGGCGCTGAAACTGGCAGATGTGAGAAAATTGTTTATTTTCTAAAGTGATTTTATGTAGAGTCCAGCATGGGGTATGTTTGTATAAGTCTCTCAATTTGTAATATATTATGTTATCCTATGCATGTTTAAAAACGTAGACTAATGCATTAAAGAAATACTAAGATATTGTGATCGATGGTAATAATTACCCATTAATTATCAAATGACAATTGAGATATTAAAATGAAATTGGATGAGAGTGAATCCTGAAATGACAATAGTATTGTAACAAGTCAAAGATTTACTTATAAACATTATATATCTTATGTAAAGAAAAGTTTAAGACTTAACTAAATGTTAAGTGTCGATTAAAGTGGAACGTAATAAGATGAAGGGTTTTATGAAGAGGACTTAATTTCTAAATTGAGAATTGCATGGAGAATAAAACGAAGAATTATGAAATGAAAAATAGAGTTAATGCTAAGTGTTGCTATGTGACTAATAATGATTGGATTATGATTATATATATCGTGTAGGATACATGAAGTGCAGATAAGTATAAGCTGATTATGGTAATTGGTAATCTACGAACCAGGCAAGTCTTTCAGTTCCTATTTGTTATGTGAACTAAATGATTAACTGTTTAAATCTATGATGTATAAAGCATGATGTATTTTATATATGTTGCAAGTATGAAACGACAAAGTCAAAATATGACTACGTTCGTTGAGTAAAGAATGCTGATTGAGCTATGGAACTCAATCTTTACTTGATATGTATTGATCATTTTGTATGACATGTTTAGCCAGATGTTTACAATGTATATGATGAGCATGTTATCTACGTGTTATGTGATGCATGCAAACTGTTAGATTTTGCTGAGCTGTCGAGCTCATTCTTTGAAATAACCACTTTTGTAGGTTAAAGATACAAGGTAAAGTTAAGTACTGCTTGAATGGCATGATTCAGATGTAATACATGCAGATTAAGTATTGTAGCTTAAAATTAATGTTTTTGAACCATGATTAAGGTTCTGGATAATGTATTGATAATGTATTAAGTGTAACAGATGTAGAGTTGTTAAATTTGTATTGAGTTGTAAATTTAACTTTATCTTATATATAAAGGTTATTGATCTTAGAAGTAAGTTTTATTTTATTATAACTCTGATGAAGTGAATCATAAAGTAAATATGATTCTAGAATACGTAAATGATTTAAGGTTATGATTTAGGGAAAGCAACGAAAGAAAACTGAAAAGTTTAAAATTATTCCGCATTTTGTTAAGTTTATCATTGAATAAAGTTGTAAAATCAGAATGAGGATATATTGTTAACGACCGATGTGGTGAGTTGGATTGTATGAATTTTAGGGTCGTTACAGTGGTATTAGAGCTGATAGGTTAGAAACCTTAGGTACGAGTACCTTAGGCTATAACCTTAGAGAAGAGAGGTGAAGATGATAGAGTTAAAAGAATAATAAGTTAAGAATAAATATGGTGCAATCATATTCTTTAATGGTTGATGTATGGTATCTGGGCTAAACAATTCCTTCAGAGAGCGGAGGTTGATACGAACTAGCGACCAATCTAACTCGCTGTGCAAGACAGTGTAGATGAGACGGGGACTAGTTTGTTAGTTGTTTGTGGGAAACCACTCAAGTGCTATACTGAACACTGTTAGAGACTTGATGTGTACCGAGTATAGAATTATGGATGTGTATGATTATGAAGTGATTTTTCGTACAGGTAGATGCATGGGATGAGTTAAGTCCTAGAAACGTTACAAGAAGAAGATGTTGTAACGATTGTGAATTTTATAAATAATTTAAAATATTTATTGAGTTAATAAATATTTTAACTGATTTATTTATGGAGTAAAATGAATAAATAAATCATGAGGATTACTACATAATAGTTTAATTATGTGTGAATATGCTGGTTAAAGTTATGTTAGATAATTTATATTTTAGTGTGTGATGTTATTACACTAGTTAGTAATACTCTAATTTAATTAAAATAATTAAATTAGAATGATTTGGTAATAAAGTGATTTATTAAGTAAAATTTATTAAATAAACTTATAATAATTTTGTTTATAAAGTTTAAATTAGATTTAATAATAATTAAGTTTAATTAAAATTTAAAGTGGTGTGACATGTGACTATATAATAAGAGAATATAAAAATAATTTAGTAATTTCTAGGTTGGTTTTACCAAACATGGCCTTGTGGCCTTTGGTTTATTGAACTAACAAAACCTTTTGGTTTTGTTTAACTGATAACCCATATCAGTTTTACGTATTTTATATGGCCAGAGCTTGTATCAGTGAGTTAGAGAGGAGAGTAGATTAAAATAAATTAGAAGTTTTGTGAATCAAGAGAGAATCTTGGAGAATTTCAATCATCTTCTCATCATCTACAGAAGCACAAAGCAAGAATTTAAGGTATAATTTAACCCTATTGTTCTTAATTTTTGTGTTCTTGAGTTTTGTAAAATTAGGATTTTTAATGGATGAATTTGTGAATGATTGCTATATATGTATGTTGAAAGGTGTTTATAATTCATTGTATGTAAGTTACAAACGATTTCCAGAAATTAGATTGTTGTAAAACAAGTTTTAAATAGGAAATTTGTGTTCTTGTGGAATATGTATGTTTTGGTTTACTTTGGATTAAAATTGATGATTTAATCATGTATTTATCTGTAAATTGAGAGTTGTTTATGATATTATGTTTAAAAACAAAAACAATGTAACTATTGTGGTCTGATTTGGTTAAAAATTGTGTAAATGGTGAGTTAATTCACTAAATATATGAGTTTTGGAAAAATTAAGAAAAATTGATTTAAATCCTTTGGGTTTTGTTGTTTTGATTGTTTTAGGTTGTTAGAATCGGTATGTTGCTGTTTGGTGTTGATTTTAAGAGGTTTATAATAATTGAGTATGTTTTATTTGGTGTTTGATGATTGAAAAATTCGTGTTTTTGGGTTAGAATTCTACAGTTCGCAAAACTGCAGAAACTGGACTCCAGGGAGCTCGCCCCGGCGAGCTCACTGAACTAAGTTTGTCGCCCCGGCGAGCGTTTTGAGCTGTACTTTTCTCGCCCCGGCGGGAATTGCAGAGAATGAAATTTTTATTATTATTTAATTCTTTTTCTTATGATATGCTACCCTATGCAAGATTAAAACTTAAATTAACGTATTAAATGAATACCAAGATGTTAAGATGGATTCTAAGTGAATACTTGATGATGATTAAACATAAAGTTAATATACCTTAACTTAAAGATAAGTTTTGGAAATTCTTAAAGTGTAATATTGTTGTAGCTAAGCTTGTAGCTTCTGAAATAGGATTGATAATCAGAAATTAATTGGAAATTGAAACGAGGATTGGAGTATTAATGTACGTGAATATTGTAACTAATCATTTTTGTTGCTATACAACCGGAATATGTAGGTTGTTCATTGTACGTGGTTTGTAATTAGGAAAACTATGCACGAGGCAAGTTTCTTATTCTCAACTCTTTCACACTAAACATGTTTTCAATCTTAAATTTACTTAACGCAAGTTTCCTTATTTTACCTCGATTTCAGTTAATGCAAGCTTTCTATTCATATCTTGTTTACAAATATGCAAGCTTCAAAATCTTATTTTCTCATTTAGCAAGTTATCATTGCATGTCATAAACTTCTGACTTTTGGATTCTTGTTGTTCAAAGCTCAAGTTAATTGAAGTCATTATTCTCATATCTTGGATATACAAAATCTATATCATTGTATATCACATACGCTAGTATAGGGGAATAACCCTAGTATAGGGAAATACTTACGCGAAAGCGTTGAATGGTTGTGTACAATACATTGTACAACGGGCTGATCACCCTGAGTACGAGATGGATAGTCCAGTCATAGGTTATTAAACTGTTAAAGGTTTAAGCAAACTTATCTGTTAACCTAGGACATGGTTCGTGGTCTTGTGACCCCTAGTATCTCACTTTCAGAATATCTTGACGTTCTATTTATATTCTATTGAGCTTTTAGATGTTTTCATTCTTAATTATTATTCAGCAGAAAAGTTATACCGTACAAATTAAATTATTTGAAAAGCGTTCATTGTTATTTTGGTGGGCACTTGTTTTGCTCACCCTTGCATCTAAAAACTTAGAATGATAAATTAAAGTCTGAGATCGGTCAATTGAGGATTGCGATGGAGGAGTTGAAAGAAGCTTTGAAGGAGGAAACTGCTAAGCGTGATAGGGTTGAAAACGCTCACACTAGGGTTTCTCAATGGTTGGATCGTGCTGAAGGAGAGATTCGCGCGAAGAAATTCAAGATCGATGACATGGATTATATATACCACACGACGATGGATAGGGCTCAAGACCGGGTTTACCATTACCCAACTCAGTTAGAGGATCATCCGAGATTTGTGGATCGCCGAACTATGGTTCGCATCATGGAGCAAGAACGTGAGGAGGCTGTGTGCCGAGGATTGTCTTCCTAAGATATTAGAGAAATAATATTATAACAAGTGTTTTAAATGTAAATCCCAGTTTATATAAATAATGGGATAAGACGTTAATGATGAAATTCTGAAGTTGTCTTCTTAGATGATGATGTAAATAGTAAAATGCTATCTTTTGAGTTTGAAAATTAATAAATAAAGAAGTTTTTGAAAAATGTTATGTGTTAAGTTTCTACTTTTGAATATTTAAGTTAAGTTTTAATTAAGTTATAAGCACTTAAGAAATTTAGCAATTGTCTAAAAAGCGTTGTCTTCAACAAAATTATGCCGCCAAGAAGAGTTGGACGACCCCGTCAGCAACCACCCCCAGAGGGGTCTACTAACAACAATAACAATAATCCACCCGATGCTAACCCAGTTCAGCAACTAGTGAACCTTTTGACTGGAGTTTTTGCAAATCAACCGTAAGCTCAAGCTACGACCTTTAAGGATTTTAAGGCCGTTGGTCCCCCTGAGTTTAAAGAAACAATGAATCCGATAGAAGCCCAAACCTGGGTAATGGAAATGGAAAAAGTTTTTGAAGTCGCTAGGATTGGGAATGATCAGAAGACTACCTTTGCGACTTTCATATTAAAGTCGGAAGCCAGTTACTGGTGGCAAGCCAATAAGACGAGAGCAGGAGATGGTGTCATACCGTGGGATCGGTTTAAGGAGATGTTCTTCGAAATGTATTTTCCGACTAGTGCTCAGAACCAGATGGAGGTTCAGTTTCTCGAACTTAAGCAAGGAACGATGTCAGTGCCAGAATATGCGGCAAGATTCAATGAATTAGCGAGGTTTGCACCATACCAAGTTAACACGAATGAGAGAAAGGCTAGACGATTTGAGCAAGGATTGAAACCTTGGCTTTACAGTAGGGTTTCTATGTTTCAACTCAATACATTTGCGGCGGTGTTAGAGAAAGCAATAATAGCTAAGGGAGGAAGTGATGCATTAACCAAATACAACTAGGAGCAGAAAAAGAAAAGGAATGAGACTGAGAATAGGCCGAGTGGTAGCAATGGAGGAGGAAACCAGAAACGAAAATGGAATGATGGTGGTTCTACTGGAAGTCAGCAGAGTAACCAGAGGAAGAAAACTGAAGCTTGTGCAACCTGTGGTAAGAATCATGCAGGTGTGTGCTTGAAAGGGAAGAGAGTCTGTTACAACTGTGGACAAGAGGGCCACATTGCTCCAAACTGCACTGCCCCAAAGAAGGGTGCCTGTTTCACGTGCTGGTCAAAAGACCATCTTGCTCGTGATTGTCCAAGGAAAGTTTCTAGTGGGGGAAGTGAAGGCAAAAGAAGTAATAGTGGAGGTGCACTAATTATTTCTAGGCCAGCTACGACAAATCGCCCGTCTGCCCGCACTTTTAATATGACGGTCCAGGATGCGGTTCGATCCAAGGAGGTGGTGGCAGGTATCCTACCAGTAAATAACTTGAATGCATATGTACTTTTTGATTCGGGTGCAACTTGTTCTTTCATTTCTGATGATTTTGCTGAGAAACTGGAGATACCCTGAGAAGAGTTAGACTTTCCCTTAAACATAGAGACTGCCAATAGGTAAGTGGTACTTGTTAGGTATGTGTACAAAAATTGCGAGATAGATATTCATGGTCATATGATGACAGAAGATCTTATTCCGATTAAACTTGGGGAATTTGACGTTATTCTAGGGATGGATTGGTTGTTTAATTATGGGGCAATTATTGATTTCCAAAAGAAGTGTGTCAACCTTAAGACTCCGTCTAAGGTGGTGTTTTATGGTAGCAAATCGCCGAGGAAAACAACTTGTCTAACGATTATGCAGGCCAAGAAGTTACTGAAGCAAGGATGTGTAGGGTATTTAGCTCATGTGGTAGATACTCGAAAGACCGGTACAAAATTGGAAGAGATACTAGTGGTGAGGGATTTTGTGGATGTTTTTCCGGATGATTTGCTGGGGTTACCTCCAAATAGAGAGATTGAATTCGTTATTGATTTAGTGCCCGAGACTGCGCCTATATCAAAAGCTCCGTATCGAATGGCTCCGGTGGAAATGAAGGAGTTGATGGTGTAATTGCAAGAACTACTAGACAAAAAGTACATTCAACCGAGTGTTTCGCCGTGGGGAGCGCTGGTATTGTTTGTCAAGAAGAAAGATGGTTCGATGCGTCTTTGCATAGATTATCGCGAATTGAATAAGGTTACAATCAAGAATAAATACCCGTTACCGAGAATTAACGATTTGTTCGATCAATTGAAGGGTGCTACTCATTTTTCAAAGATAGACTTAAGAAGTGGTTACCATCAGCTGAAGGTGAGAAGGGATGATGTTCCGAAGACGGCGTTCAAAACTCGTTACATTCACTACGAGTTTCTGGTCATGTCATTTGGTCTAACGAATGCACCTGCGGCATTCATGGACTTAATGAATAGGGTGTTTAAACCGTTTCTAGAAAAGTTTGTGGTTGTGTTTATCGACGACATTTTGGTGTAATCTAAATCAGGTGAAGACCATGTGGAGCACCTGAGGCTAACTTTAGAGACATTACGGAAAGAGAAGCTTTATACGAAATTTTCAAAATGTGAGTTTTGGTTGGATCGTGTTCAATTTCTTAGACATGTAATTGATAAAGATGGGATTTCAATTGATCCGGCTAAAGTGGAAGCGGCAATAGGTTGGGAGCAACCGAAGACACCGTCTGAAGTGAGGAGTTTCTTAGGTTTGGCAGGATATTATCGATGGTTTATACAAGATTTTTCTAGAATCGCCACTCCATTGACAAATTTGACTAGAAAAGCGGTTAAGTTTGTCTGGACGGAGAAGCGCGAGGAAAGTTTTCAGGAACTAAAGAAGAGGTTAAGTATTATGATATAGCAAGGGTGAGCAACTATTTTGCCCAGCAAGTTTAAATACAAGAAGGATATATCATGATTGAAAGAAAGAATAAACTTTTGAATTTTCAGCAATATAATAATTGTGAAAGAGCATGAATCAAAATTTTCAATGATTGAATGACTGAATTCAATAATACAGGGTGTCAATATGACTATGAACCAATTTAACTGAACCTTATGGTAATGAAGGTGATCAGCCTTTCATACCTGATGGACATATGTAACATGCACTATGTGCGAATCAATAATTTAAGGAGGTGGAATAATTATAAAGAATTAAACCACTAGCATGCCTGAAACATAAAAACTCAAGTTTGAGTTAAGAGGAACTTGCTCAATATAAACTTGAGTAATGTCAAACTTGCATGTTTCGTCGATTACTACTACGTAATCTAACTAAATCTCTTATGAAAGACCTATCAGTTATAAGATTGATCTTTCAATTAGCATCACATATATAACCTTATAATATCACTTCTTTATCAGTAAATTATCTAACATTTAACCACATAATCAAATATTAGATAACACCTTAACACCATACGCATTCATAATTCTAAAACTAGCACACATCGAGTCTTTAACAGTGTTCAATATAGTATGCCGAGTGGTTTCCCACAAACAACTAACAAACTAGTTTTCGTCTCGTCTACACTGTTTTCACAGTGAATTAGATCGGTTGCTAGTTCGTATATACCTCCGCTCCCTGAAGAAATTGTTTAGCCCAGCTACTATACATCAACTATTTAAAGAACACGACTCTACTACTACTTTATCATAAACCTTATGACTCAACACTAAGTCTTTCATTTTATAAGTTTTTCTTTATAATCCATTAAGCCGAATACCTAATCTAGCAAATTAGATTATCCAAACATACCAATCCAGCAAACTGGATTCAAACTATTCTACAATCCAGCAAGCTGGATTCACTAATTCAGCAAACCGGATTCATTAATTCAGCAAACTGAATACACCTATTCATCAAGCTGGATTCAAACTGCTTTCCCTATTTTAATATACCGAATTTCCAATTCATTAAACCAAATAATACTATAGCAAATCGAATGTTAATACAGCAAACCGAATGCTAAAACATTAAGCCAAATATGAATACAACAAACCAGATTAGAAGATGCATTCTTAAAATGACTTAACCTCCTTTAATAATCGATTTTTATTTTCTTCAAGTCTTGTCACACATATGTACATATATTCCATACTCAAAAAATACTTTCCTTATTAAATTTTTCATTTTCCTTTAATATTTTTCAAACGTCCGTTTTAACTTTCGAAACTAAGAAAAATGATCACTATCTTGCACAACTCCGATGACTCCAAATTTTTGATAAAATCTTATACATATTAACAAGTACTCCCAGTTAATATTTCGTGGTCATCGGATTTATAGAACTCCAATTTTAGCCATTTTCGTCGAAAAACTCTACGTTTTTATTTTAGCCGTAGATTCTTCATTACAAGTCAGAATGCGGCCATTTTTGGTCAGCGGGTTTTGTCCTGTTTCCAAATTTGAGGTCCTTCACGGAAACTTAAATAAAATGAAATCTATAACTCCAATTAATGATCCGTTAATTTTGTTGGATTCGTATCTTTTCGATCTATAATTTTCATCTATCACCATCCGTATTTGGATCTATCAAACACCCGGAATTTAGCCCGGAAGTGACCTGATATGCACAGTTTTTTAACAGTTTTTAACACTTGGAAGTAGTTTGGTATTTTCTTCATATCGTGCTCATTTTTTAACATATTTGAGTGATTCCAAAGGGTTATGATCTTAACTTATAAATCTAGCTTCCCAAGAAAGAAAATCACAAATATCATTTATAGATTTCAAAAATGAAAGCGTAGATCTAACTTTTCTATTAAAAGTTTTTCGGAAATTCCTATTTTCTTATTTTTCCAAATCGTTCCATATAAACTCATGTAAACACATATCTTAAACCATTAAAACTCTAGATCTAACATTTACACATGGATATAGTCATTTAAACTTTAACCTTCAAGGATCTAACACAAAAGTTCATATATCATACAAGTTATACTTTTAAAAATCAACTTTAGATTTCTCTTACCTTGATTGTTTCTTCCTCTTCTTTCTCTTTTTTCCTTCCATGGCTACCTCTCTCTCTCTCCTCCTTTCTTCCTTAGGGTTGCCGTCCCTCTCCTCTCCCTTATCCCTCTCTCTTTCTTAATTTTGCTAACTTGAAAAGTGAGAGAAAATAAAGAATAAAGTAAAGTGTTTAATTATTGTTAGTCAAAATGTATACATATAATACCTATATCTAAACATAATCTCCCAACAATTCTTCTCTCTCTTATCTTGCATTAATTGCTTATCTTGTCAAAGGATATGTGGCCAAATAATTTGGTGACACATGACTAGAGTGGGTGTACTAACTTTGACAATGTAAGAAATGAAATGATTATATAACATGCTAATGTCCCCTCCTTTCATCCGTGTACTCCCCCCCGAAATGTCCAAATTTTGCTTTATTTTTAATAGCCATATATGCTTAATCAAGTGACCACAATGCCCCTCTTCAATTGGGCTAAAGATTGGACTCCCATTTAAAAGTTTTGGGCTTTCAATTTTAATATTTGGGCCATGAAATTAAATTAGGTCCAATACTTTTATTTTTATTCTACCCTAATTATTTAATTAGGGTTTCCATTCCCCTCCTTTGTAATTTAAATCCTTATTCATGCACATTTAATATCTTAACCCAATTAGTCTTACTTTAATTAGGTTATAAAATTAATTAGTTGATATATATAAAATAAATCTCTTAGAGTTAGTATTTATTTTATATACTATTATTCTCCCATACCATAACCCTTTTGGTTATTTAATTTTCATACCTAATATATAATGATTAGGTTACACTAGTTTTCTTTTATTTGTTTATATAATAAACAAATATAAACAAACACATAATATTCATATTTATTTACTCACCTATTCATACAAATAATTTAATGCATTGAGATAATAAAATAAATCCCTTAGATTAGGTCACTAGTATATAATTAAAATACTAAGGCCACTAAATAAAAATAACCCTTTAGCTATTTAATTCCAATGCCTAATTTATAATATTAGGCTACCAAACTTTATTTAATTCTCTTTCATTATTAGAATAATTAACTTACTAGAAAGTCTACACCAAATAGGCCATTAATTCGACTTTCATTTAAAATTATTTGGGCCAGTATTGTTCAAGCATTACTAGACCATCACTTGGGCTACTAGTTTATTAAATCTTTTGATAAACATTCTAATTGGGCTAACTTAGTAAGTCTACATATTAATTATCCAAGTCCATAATCAATTAAATGAGTGAGCTTGGTTATTTAACCAATTGGACTAGTCCACTAGTATTTATTTATTAATTGGACTATTAATATAATACTTAAGTTTATTAACTCCTCATATTTATAATATTTATAAATATGTTACATAGCTTTCTTTTTCATTTCTTTGTCACTTAAATTAAATAAATTTATTAACTTATTTAATTCACATAACACATTCATTCATATTTCCTTACAAATGAAAATTTATTCAATAAATAAGATATTACAATTAAAATAATATTCTCTCTTTATTAAAATAATTCAATGCTAGAATTTATTTTAATATCCTTTATTTAAAGTATACAATATTTCCGTATACTAAACTAATGATTTAGCTTCGTAATATAAATTGTTTCATAACAATTTATTCATGCGCAATAAATATACCTATTTATCATCATCACTCCTCTTGCTACAATATATATAGCACATCACTAAGTTTATATATGTGTGCCAATACACATTTTCTTTAACCTTATAGCATCTCTTCATTTGAAAATTTATTTTCTTAATAAATTTTTCACTTGTATCATTATAAAATTTCTTACACCAAGTAGTTCATATCAAATTTATAGGTATTGTAATACCTTATCCATAATATCCCTTCAAGTATAGATAAATCCATTTATAGGGTTTTGGAATTTTATAACCCAAATTTTCTCTATTCTCTTTCAAAGAGTAAACCATATAAGTTTTTCTTAAAAATTTTAAATAAATCCACAAATTCCCATCTAGGTTTTATTCTTTAACCTTTAATTAATCATTCAAGATTTTATCAATAAATCTTATGAATTTTTGGGTTGTCATATTCACCCTATCTTCTAAGAATTTCGTCTTTAAAATTACAGTATACTAATCTCTGCTCCTTTTATCCATCAAAACTAGGTTTTCAATTTAACCTTTATCTGGTCACATCTGATTGCATTCTCAATTTAATGAGTACATGTTATCTCTTTTTATGAGGATCTTTTCCATCATCACATTCTATCATGACCTCTCTCTAAGGAGTTAAAACTTTTCATATTATGTTGAGGGGTCATAAAGACCTTGAACTCTCAGGTTTAACGGTATTCACCACAACCAAATCTAAAAACATGTTGTACTAGGTATGTTTACAATCATGAAAAAGGTAAACTACCTAGTTGGGTACGTTAGGTATTCAGCCTATTGCACCTTAGTTTTCGGAACGACTATATGCGTTCTTAAATTAGAATATATTATCCAACCGATATACCCATTTTTCGGGGTTGTTCACCTCAGACTTAGCATAAGACTCCGTACCAAAACAATTTGGTTCGGGATAAATTCTCAAAGAGATTACTTAAATTTTCATAAGCATTTGTCTAGCTGAATCAAATAACTTAGACGTATGCCAATAATTTGAACATCAATCGAAATATTTGTCTAGCCATTTAAATTGGCATTGACTTTTCTTTAACTGGTTCAAAATTCTGAAAATCATTTTATGACGTCATGATACCGCACTGTATATACAGCTCGTTTGAGGATTCCGTCATTTTATGACTTTGTCATACTACATCATACCATAGTGGGCTGACGATCCTTAGGTCACATCCAACACTAGGTTAATCTGCATTGATGACTCCATCATCTGTCATTCTACACCAGGTTACATGATGCATTGATGACTATTTAAAAATATATTTTGATATTTTAAATCATTTTTTTCTAGCCGAAACAAATAGCGTAGACTCTTTTTTAAACAGTTCAAAACCATTGAAAAAATTATTTTTGGTGTTATCATGCCGCAACAGGTAACAATGTGATAATGGCTCAAAGTCCATCTACACAACCTTGTCACCTTGTTTTGAGGATAACAAAATTTTCATTTTTATTTTTAAAGGCACATTAGTGCGAATTTGACTTGATATCAAAAAATTTCGAAGTCTAGCGTAGCTAGAAGATTTGGAATACCTATGCTTTCACCATCAACTTCAATTTCTCCAATTATCCATTGCTTAATAATTCTATCTATTTCTATCATTCTTAAAGCTTACTATACTAAAAGTCCTCAATTCTTCATCCACAACCTTTCTATACCTCAGTATAGTTCATCAAACATACCACACGTTATGAGTTAAGGAACTTACCACAATCATATGGGTTTAGGAACTTATCCTAGTCAGACCAAAATCGTCCATTCGCTGAGGGGTTCCACCATACGATTATGAGTCACGAACTTACCATACGTATGAGTTTAAAGAACTCGCACATAATCTTAATATTCTCTAACTATCAAATATATATATGAGAAAAGAATCACCTTATCATCATATGTATAGTGATAGCGCGATACCAACATTGCAATGAATTGTCAGTATAGGAAGCTAAGTGGTTGTCAAACCAAATACAATCCCCTGCCCATATAAGGAATTGATCAACTCGGCCACTAATCAATATAGGAAGCTAAGCGGTTGTTACACCAAGCACAAATTCCCCGCCCATATTGTTCAACTCAACCACTATATCGATATATGAAGCTAAGTGGTTCTCAAATCAAGCACAAATTCCCCGCACATACAAGGAATTGTACAACTTAGCCACTAACATAAGTCCTCCATTGAAATCCCACATAATTCTAACTTTCCCTTTACTAAATACGAATTTCATTTAATTTGTATATCAACATTTATCACTCTTTTATGAGTTTACATAGTACAATTTCATAGTACAACTTTCGCAGAACAATTCTGCTATAAAGTTTTCAATCAATCGATTGATCATCTATCATTCCATGTCTTAATCAGATCACGTTGTGATCTTTCTTATAATCGTGTTATATTACGATTCTTTTCTATCTTATGATCGTTTTGTTTTATGATCTTCTTATCTTTCCCTTTAATCATATATTATGATCTTATTTAAGCTTTTCATCTTTACTACTAGAGTCAGGTAACTCCAGATTCTTATCTTTATAACTTTTTTCAGGATTCTTCTTTGAATCTTATTTATCTTTTTCTTTACTTAATAATGAATTTCCAAAAATTCATCTTTTAGCACTTAAACTCTATTTGAGTTTATTCCTTATCCTCATCCATGCGGTTATAGCTTAACCCCTACCTAAGGTTTATAACCTACAGCTCTGATACCAACCTTTAACGCCCCTAAACCCGGGTCCCTTGAACCTCAGACCTGGTGCGTCACGATACATCATATTTACAACTACTGCGGAAGATATAAACATAAATTGTTTATACATTAAACTCTGCTACATATCCCAAAGTCTTTAACCTTAACTTAATGCATACCTTCAGTAACTTAAAAAAGGTTTACAATATCATTTACATTAGATAACTACTTTGGTTATCGTGAATAACCATCTAATCTTGTCCTTTGCTTTTGTAACTGTCTTTCCTCGAACATTCGCCTTAAATCTAAAATTTGTTATCATGATATAACAAGGGTGAGCAACTATTTTGCCCAGCAAGTTTAAATACAAGAAGGATATATCATGATTGAAAGAAAGAATAAACTTTTGAATTTTCAGCAATATAATAATTGTGAAAGAGCATGAATCAAAATTTTCAATGATTGAATGACTGAATTCAATAATATTGGGTGTCAATAATGACTATGAACTAATTTAACTGAACCTTATGGTAATGAAGGTGATCAGCCTTTCATACCTGATGGACATATACAACATGCACTATGTGCGAATCAATAATTTAAGGAGGTGGAATAATTATTGTCGACGCCGGGTTTTCGCTTTCTCGTCTTTTCCAATTTTAGCCTTTTGATTTAGATGACGTTTGGAAAAGGTCGGCATTGATGTCGACGGGGTTTTGAAAGATCGTTTTTATGATGAGCCAATTAACCAGAGTCGCCAGTTGGTATATTTGAAATGGATGTACCAACTCATCCGAATTTTCGTTTTTTATAAATCGCTGGCTCATGTGTGACTCCGAATTAATTGGTCTGCGAATCGAGATTCATAGAGTTCGGGGGCTTGTTTAAGTGAGGGGAAGGTGTTAGGCATCCCTCGACTTCCGTGAAACACGGTTACCGCAATCTCAATGCTTTCCTATCCTTTAATTCATGAAATGTGTGTGTGTAAGTGCACGTGTGTGTGTGGGTACCTATGTGAATGTTGTGATGAATTTGTATGAAAGAGTCATTTGGATTTTAGGGAAAATCGTACTTTTAATTTGAGAACGCTTCGGAATGTCTTTTCGGTATACACGAGAAAGCTTTATTCTTTATGAGAAAGGTTTGATTTTAATTGTCCAAAACTATGAGATTTTCATTAAGTGTCGTTTTGGCAAAACAAGAGTTTTAAACCTTCGTCTAAATAGGAATCGAGATCTATACGTTGCTTTCATAAAATGATGGGCAATTTCTAGAATCTCTTTAACCCTATATACAACGGTTTAATAAAACGTCATTTTATTTATAAAATCATTTTTGTGTGATGTTTTGGAAAACGATCTTTCTTTAGCTTTCTCGTTAGATAGGAATCGACATTCATTAACATTTCTCAAATTTTAACCTCGTGATTCTAATATCCTACTTTGATTGATTTTATGAAAATCTTCATTTAGCTTTGAAATCAATTTCGTATCATAAATCAAATCAAGCATAAACACGCGTCGGGGCTATTCATGGGCATGTAAGCCATCAAAATGTCCCCGAACGCCAACAATCACAAATTTCACTATTTCGGGGCCTTAAGCACGATTCTCGCCTTAGCGTCGTTTTAAGGCCCAACGATTACATATTTACAATGAAAACTACGTCATTTCTACTTCTTACATCAAGATATGTCCATCATCGGATTGGGACCCCGGGGTCGCTTTCCTAGGCTCACAACCAAGTATCCACACACAAACAATCGGATATTACAAGAAAATAAACCAACCCAGATAATCTAACAATACCAAGACATCCTAAAATAACGATTTAAAGGAATTGATACCAAATATAACACCTTAAAACAAACAAAGAAATTAATGAACGAATATCATCGGGTTATTAGGAAGAGTTTTATTCCGATGGAAACTTCACTCATAATCCCTAATTCATTGTTCAATCAATAAATTACATGAAAAATTGCATCTAATTTGATCAAATGATATGATAGAAATTGATATCACAAAAAAAGATTTCACCTTGCAATTGATATCCAAATGGATGTGAACTTGATGTATTTGAATAGAAGGAAAGAATCTATTTGATACAATCAAATCAAAAGAAAATTATTCCTCTCTTTTTTCTCTCTTTTCTTCCTATTTGATTGCAAAATTTATGCTATTTCTTCCTCAATTTCCGAGTTGGCTGCTGCTGTATTCTCCTTCTTCCTCAAATTCTCCAACCTCCTGTATGCTGCCCGAAGCTGGGCTTAAATAGGCTGGCCAGCTGGCACGCCTCCCATCGCACTCAGCTGGTAGTGCTGATTTCCTGGTTTCCGTGCTGGCGCACCCACTTGGCCGCAGATCTATCCGCGGCTGGCGGGCTTGACTTTCTCGATTTTCGTGCCACGCCTCGATTTCCGTGCCGCAACGTCGGTTTTCGCTGACATGCTCGTGTTCTGCAGTCCGGGAATTTCCGGGAGACGTGCCACCTCATTCGGAAGTGCCTGCTTCGGACGGCTCTGCTGTCACGTCGACTTGGGCTGCCCAAAACATTGCGGCGGTGCCGGGCGTTCGCCCTTGTGCCCGCTCCTTTGCTCCCGCAAGCCGGTTCAATTGACGATTTCGCCCTCCTGTCATGGTTAGTAGAAGGAAACGCAAAATTTGGGTGTCTACAGCTGCCCCTCTTTATCATGTTTATGAAATGATAAATGAAATGAACAGGATAAAGAATAGACACTCGATGCATGAATGACAGTGCGTAAGAATGACAGTACATACATGATGCCACACATATAGCTTATGATGCAACATAAGATGTAATGCATGCAAGACATTCGTAATAGTGTCAATGTATCAACCCCTTGACCGTGTTTGTTAGTCTTTGGGTTCCCTCTTTCAATCTATCGTCTCGTTCGGGGCCGGGTATCGTCGCCGGTCACCCATCGCGTAACCCCCCGGTTATCGTCGCCGGTTGGTTATCTTGTCGGAGCCGGTTTTTCGTCGCCGGACATCCATCTCGTGATCGCCGGTTATCGTCGTCAGTCGATTGTCATGTCGGGGCCGGGTATCGTCGCCGGTCACCCATCTCGTAACCCCCGGTTATCGTCGCCGGTCGGTTATCTTGTCGGAGCCGGTTATCGTCGCCGGACATCCATCTCGTGATCGCCGGTTATCGTCGCCGGTCGATCGTTTTGTCGGGGCCGGGTATCGTCGCCGGTCACCCATCTCGTAACCCCCGGTTATCGTCGCCGGTTGGTTATCTGTCGGAGCCGGTTATCGTCGCCGGACATCCATCTCGTGATCGCCGGTTATCGTCGCCGGTCGATCGTCATGTCGGGGCCGGGTATCGTCGCCGGTCACCCATCTCGTAACCCCCGGTTATCGTCGCCGGTCGGTTATTTTGTCGGAGCCGGTTATCGTCGTCGGACATCCATCTCGTGATCGCCGGTTATCGTCGCTGGTCGATCGTCATGTCGGGGCCGGGTATCGTCGCCGGTCACCCATCTCGTAACCCCCGGTTATCGTCGCCGGTCGGTTATCTGTCGGAGCCGGTTATCGTCGCCGGACATCCATCTCGTGATCGCCGGTTATCGTCGCCGGTCGATCGTTTTGTCGGGGCCGGGTATCGTCGCCGGTCACCCATCTCGTAACCCCCGGTTATCGTCGCCGGTCGGTTATCTTGTCGGAGCCGGTTATCGTCGCCGGACATCCATCTCGTGATCGCCGGTTATCGTCGCCGGTCGATCATTTTGTCGGGGCCGGGTATCGTCGCCGGTCACCCCTCGCGTAAACTTTTCACTTCAACACGTCAAATGGCTTCAAGGGAGCAAGGTGGGGCCCACCAAGGCCAGCCGCAGATGGATCTGCGGCCAGCCGCAGATACATCTGCGGCCAAGATCGGGCTTATAAGCGGCGTCCCGCTTCCAGATCTGTCACTTTCAACTTCCAACTCACACATATTCCTCGCGATTTTTGCTTGTTCGCAAGGGCTTTTCGTCGATTTTTCAACTTTCCTGCAAAAACTGTTCCGGTAGGATTGATCTACATGCTACAGGTAACACTTTGACCGGTCACTTTTCAATCTCGTCAATGTTTTGCTATACATTTGACTATTTGCATGTTTAGAGATAAAATGTATGCTTTACAATGCTATGTAATGTACTATCATATATACATGCTATGTATCAACTATGTGAGTCCTATTTTATGTTCATGAGGCGGTCCCACATATTGTTACTCCTTTTCTGCGAGAGAAACATGCATTACATGATGTAATTACACATATGAATGCAATTTAAATCTGTTTGAGGCTTTGATTGATGGAAAACACGTTTGGCTTATGCCTGGGATGTTCAATTTACAAACGGAACTCTGCCGATTTTTTTTTTTTTTTTTTTTTTTTTTTTTTAACATGCATCATGTTGCATTAATCATATGATGAGGCTAGAAATTTAGAATGTTCATTACATAAATTTTAAAAGGAAACTTACCTTCTTTCTCGCTCGCCCGTTCTATTCCAGCTATGGATCGTGATGCGCCCAGTAGCTCCTCCGCCTCTCGGACTTCGGGTGTTCGCCGTCGTAGGGCTGCACCCACTCCTGTTCCTCCTCGGACCCGTCAGGCTCGTCGTTTGACGGAGGCTGTTATTCGTCCTGGTCATCCGGACGTTGAGGAGGCTGTCCCTCCGGAGGTCGCGGCAGAGGGGCCATCCTCCAGCACACCGGCTCCATCTACTCATCAGGCTCCTTCTGGCGCCTCTGTGCAGATACCCGATCTTTTGGGTCGGGATCTCAGTCGTCACCCTTCAGCATCTCTCGTGGCTAACGAGGTATATTTCAGCTCTATTCTGATTTCACTCTCAATTTCTCCATTCTCCTTTTATCCGGATTGACCCCTTGGTGATTGCCCCAGGTACCCGAGTTTACCCAGCCGAGGGGTAACTGGTTCAACATCTATTCCCTTTACGCGGCCCTGCACAGTGATTATCGGGCGATGGTGGACTCTTGGGGCTTCCGACATTTCTTCACTATCATCCCCCGCCAGTGCCCCTGGGGTTACATGAGGGCTTTATCCGAGCGATGGTTCCACCAGACGCAGTCTCTTCATCTCCTCGACTGCGAGGTCGTGTTGACCCCATGGGACTGGAGGTACATTACTGGCATTGAGTTTACCGGGTCCCGCGTCCCCTTGGATCTTGATATCACTCCTGTGGAGGTTCGAGCTTTGCTAGGCTTCGCTGCTGAGGATCGGGTCTTTAAGGCCCGTAGCATTCGATCCGGCGCTTTGGCTGTCGATGCTGTTGGGGGTCTGTACGCACTGCCCATTCCCGCGGATCAGGGCACCAGGGACATTCTGCTACGACGCCTGTTCCTGACCATCATGAGGGGTTGTTTTCTGGGGAACAACTCCTCCACCATTCATTTCAGCGTCGTAGGAGCGGTCAGAGACGTGGACCGCATCGGTGACTATGACTGGGGGTCATTCACCTTTGCCTACTTCCTCCACGGCATGCGCCTACGCTCGGAGGGACAGACTGATGCCTGGCTCGGCTTCTACCACTTTCTGTTGGTGAGTCCCCTCCTCCTCTCTCTTACTGTATTTCTTTCCCTTTCATCTCTTTTCTGTATTTGATAGTGACTCATGCCTTGCCTTGTTTCTATTCACAGTTCTGGGCTTACGAGCGGCTGCCATGTCTGAGGCCTATCACTACTCTGGGCCCAGACACTTATCCTCGAGGTCGGCGATGGCATCACAGTACTCTGGAGGAGGTCCCCGTGTCGGGCAGCTTTGCACATTGTCGTATTCAGCTGGAGTTGATCACGGCTGCCGACGTCGTCTGGATCCCCTACCTCTCCGATCATCTGACTGTGGGGTTTGCTGACGGGCATCCTTCCGGCCCGGAGTTCGAGCTTTCCACCCGTCGCCTCACTTTGCAGAGTGTTGGAGGCTGGGTGATGTATCTGGGAGAGCGCGCATTCAGATGCGTCACTGGGGAGATCCGCATCCCGCACTCCCTTTCTTTCACTACTTTTTGGCCGCTGGATTCTCAGCCCTCGGAGATCATGCTCGCCGGGGAGGATGGTCGGATGCTTTCCACAGGCCCCAGTACGAGTGAGGCTTTCAGGACTTGGTGGATACCTCGTACCATCGGTCCCCAGACTCGGGCCACTTTCTTTCTTGGAGACATGGTTCCAGGCTCGGTTACGATGACCAATTGGGCTGCCTGTGTTCGGACCCCTACCCATGCTGAGCAGATTGCCACATTGACACGTCAGGTGGACCAGTTGTCGCTGTTTATTCGGGGGTTGGGCCGGACCCCGGTGGAGGCTTACACCTACGATCCTGATGGTGCAGGTTATGATGCAGGCCCGAGTTCATCTGATGCCACAGCGCATCCCTACATCCCTGATATGAACTTTGGTCCTCCGAGCTCGACGACTCCAGGGGATCAGTTCGAGGATCCTGCTTTCATAGATGATACTGATTTTATTTAGACCAGGATAGGATAGGGCCTTTTGTATCGTCACCTGCTTAGATTTCTTTTTCATTTATGCACTATGTACTGAACTCATTTATTTATTTACGCACAGTTTCTTTTCATCTTTATGGGGTTCACCTGCTTTATTATTAACTGTATGATGCATGCTTTTTATTTATGGGTAGAGAATGACCCCTGTACAGTCTTTTTTGATACTATTTTTTCACAGATGTCGTCCTCAGATGCCGTGGTTCGTTTGGATTCCACTCCTTCCACAGGGTTGGTTGGCAGCCTCTTCCGCTGGTTGGACAGTCTACTGCCAGCAGATAGGGTTATCGTAGATGGTCTTCTGGGACATTCTTGGTCCTTATTAACCTTCCGGGTGCCAGTGGGCTTTGTGGATGGTCTTCTGAGCTATTGGGCCCCTGCCCGTCAGGTGTTTAGGTTTGGGACAGTAGAGCTGACCCCCACCCTTGAGGAGTATGCTCGCTTCACCGGCTTGCCGTTGGATGGTCCCTGTGCTAGGGTCACAGTTGGTTCCATGCGCCGTCAATTCTTGACTTTCACCGGTTTGCGGAGGGCTGTCTTATTACCGGTAATCACATCAGACCATATGGTTCCTCTTCAGTTCTTGATCGATCGACCGATTTGGCTCACCTGACAGCTTTCGTCTATTTTTCGGTGATTTTTCCGTGTCCGAGGAGCGCTGGGACGCCTTGAGAGTGGACGTTCTGATGGCCTGTGTCATCTCAGTTTTGCATTTGCCTGCAGGATCCGATCATTTGGACATGCGGATTGTTGCGGCCGTTAGGGCCCTTCAGGAGGATCACACCATTCTCCCCATGATATTGGCGGATACCTATATGTCGGCCACATATTGCCAGTCCTTCCGAGGGAGATTCTTCAGAGGGAGTTCGACCTTATTGTATATGTGGTTCATGAGTCATCTTAGTCCCATCGGCCATTTCCGTCGCCAAGGGTTTTGCTTCAGCCATGCCATAACCACGCAGTTTTCGCTTCGTCCCGCGAGTTGTACTGATGTGGCCTCCTGGACATCATTTTTGTCTATCATTGAGGACCCCTTTCATCTATTGGTTTACTCGGGCTATTGCTCCTTCATGAGCTTCTTGACTCATGTGCCTGGCATGGATTTCATTCCCATTGCTGGGTTAAGGGGCGTGACGACCTATCATCCCCTGGCGGTTATGGGGCAGTTTTGATCAGACACAGGATTTACACCCCTTCGCGGGTGCAGCCGCATACCGATTCCTTATATCATCCTGTACAGAGAGGGATCTATTGCAGGTATACGAGCTTTGGGATCGCAGGATCTTTGCCGAATATAGTGCGAGCTGTCACATCCAGACATTTGCCTACGTACAGTGGTTGCGTGGAGACCTGGATTCGGCTAGTTTGAGTCGGACTGGGGCCTTTGATGACTCTGGAGTGATTTCCACAGAAGATACTGTAGACACCCAAATTTTGCGTTTCCTTCTACTAACCTTGACAGGAGGGAGAAATCGTCAATTGAACCAGCTTGCAGGAGCAAAAGAGCGGGCACGAGGGCGAGCGCCCGGCACCGCCGCAATGTTTTGGGCAACCCAAGTTTACGTGACAATAAAGCCGTCCGAGGCAGGCATTTCCGAATGAGGTGGCACGTCTCCCGGAAGTTCCCGGACTGCGGAATACGAGCCTGTCAGCGAAAACCGACGTTGCGGTACGAAAATCGAGGCGTGGCACGAAAATCGAGAAAGTCAAGCCCGCCAGCCGCGGATAGATCTGCGGCCAAGTGGGTGCGCCAGCACGAAAACCGGGAAATCAGCACTCAGCAGCTGAGTGCGATGGGAGGCGTGCCAGCTGGCCAGCCGCAGATCCATCTGCGGCCAGCCGCAGATAGATCTGCGGCTGGCTTTGGCCAGCCTATTTAAGCTCGGCAGCAGGCAGCATACAGGAGGTTGGGCAGTTTGCGGAAGAAGAAGAAATCAGCAGCAGTTTTAGCTCGGAAATAGAGAGAAATAGCAAAAAATTCTTGCAACAATTGAGAGAAAAAGAGAGAAATTTCCTTTGTTGTTAGATTATATCATATACATCTCATATTTCCCTCAATACACAAGTTTCTACACAATTTTGGTATCATTTGCAAGGTGAAAATCTCATTATTTTTGCAACTTCTATCATGTTATTTGGCTAAATTTAATTGAAATTTTCAAGAATATTATTGAGCAATCATGGATTAGGGATTATTGGTGAGGGTTCCATTGGAACAAAATTCTTCCTAATAATCCGATGATATCTAATTGGTGAAATTTCTAGTTTGTTTATGGATGTATATTAGGCGTAATTTAATTGAGTGTATTTGTAGGATGTGTTAGGCAATCTACGTTGTTATAATTGAGTATTCAATTTGCGAGTGTGTAGCAATTGTGGTTGTGAGCCTAGGAAAGCGACCCCGTGGTTCAAATCCGATGATGGACGTTTGGGGTATGTAATAGATTCAAGAGGCTTGTTTTGTAGTGTGTAACCATCGGGCCTTAAAACGACGCTAAGGCGAGAATCGTGTTTAAGGCCCCGAAATAGTGAAATTTGTGATTGTTGGCGTTCGGGGATATTTTGATGGCTTACATGCCCATGAATAAACCCGACGCGTGTTTATGCTTGATTCGATTTATGACGCGAAATTGATTTCAAAGCTAAATGATAAGATTTTCATAAAAATCAAGCAAAGTAGGATATTAGAATCACGAGGTTAAAATTTGAGAAATGTTAATGAATGTCGATTCCTATCTAACGAGAAAGCTAAAGAAAAATCGTTCTCAAACATCACAAAATCTGATTTTAGAAATAAGTAACGTTTTGTTAAATCTTTGTGCATAGGGTGAAAGAGATTCTAGAAATTGCCCGATCATTTCACGAAAGCAACGTATAGATCTCGATTCCTATTTTGGCAAAGGTTTAAAACTCTTGTTTTGCCAAAACGACACCTAACGAAAATCTCATAGTTTTGACAATTAAAATCAAACCTTTCCCATAAAGCTTTCTCGTGTATACCGAAAAGACATTCCGAAGCGTTCTCAATTTAAAACACAATTTTCCCTAAAATCCAAATGATTCTTTCATACAAATTCACCACAACATTCACATAGGTACACACACACACACACGCACTTACATACACATATTCATGAATTAAAGGATAGGAAAGTATCAAGATTGCGGTAACCGTGTTTCACGGAAGTCGAGGGGTGCCTAACACCTTCCCCTCACTTAAACAAGCCCCCGAACTCTATGAATCTCGATTCGCAGACCAATTAATTCGGAGTCACATATGAGCCAGCGATTTGTAAAACACGAAAATTCGGATGAGTTGGTACATCCATTTCAAATATACCAACTGGCGACTCTGGTTAATTGGCTCATCATAAAAACGATCTTTCAAAACCCCGTCGACATCAATGCCGACCTTTTCCAAACGTCATCTAAACCCAAAGGCTAAAATTGGAAAAGACGAGAAAGCGAGAGAACCCGGCGTCGACAGCTGGCGACTCTGCTGGGGACATTAGAGGGCTTAAGCCGCGTTCAAATCTTGATGCTGTCCTATCCTTTAAAATTCATAAAATGTGTGTGTGTGCGATATTTTGATTTTTTACTTTTGTTGTGCGAATGTGTGTTGTTGTCCAATGAATGAATGATTGAATGGAATGGCTTTACTTTTAAGAAATCATTTGCATACGGTGAGGACGATGAATGTGAATGTATGTTGAGAGAGTACCTCCTCCTGAGGCGAACCTGTCGGTTGCTTATTACTGGACTCGATGGGGCTGCTCCCCGGAGATGGCTCAGGAAACGCACCACTCAAATCCGCTCCAATCGAAAGGGCTCAAACGAGTAGATTGCGAAGATTTGGGAACCTTCATGCCGAAAAGCCCGTGAGAGTAACCCTAGGATAGGTCATCCTCAGAATAACCCAACGCAGGAAAAGTCTCTTCATGCCTTTTTAACGTTTATATGTCTAAATGTCATGATCTCATTCATTATTCATACATCCCTTTTCTATGTCGAAAGAGATTACTAACCGCTGTGAATTGCAGGGAATAGTTGGGGGAGCATAATAAAGCATGTTTAGCATTGGTTATGGCACTAAAGGACTACTAACTTTCTCTTTTGCAGGGAAAGATTAAAGAACCCCAAAAACACAAAAAAAATTTACAGTTTTAGCATGCATCCATTTTTGCATCTCCCCGGGACTAAACTTCGAACCGTTGTCTCTGCAGGATTGCTCCTCAAACCCGTTCGCAGTCTAAGAAAGCCCAAAATTCTACATCTGAAATGGCTGATATTCCTAATCATAGTTCCATATCTCGGGAAGAGTTTGATGATTTTAAAAGACAGATGATGGAAATGGCCACAATGTTAAAGGAACAGTTCTTAATCAGACAGGATCCGGTAAAACCAGGGATCGCATAGTATTCCACCACCAGGGGATGATCAGAATCCTCCTAAAAATGGTACAAACTTGCTTAAAGAGGACCAACCCCGACTCAAGGACGAGCCAGTCATCCCAAAGCCCGTTCCCATACCTAGCAGGACAGTGATTACTATCCCAGAAGAGGGGGATAATGACGACCTTCGGAGAAAAATGAAACACATGGAGGAAACCATCCAATCTCTAAAGGGCATAGGATCCCTGGGCAGGGTTAATTACTCGGATTTATGTGTTTTCCCCGGGGCCAGATATCCAGAAAAGTTCAAAGTTCCCGAGTTTGAAAAATACAATGGAAAGGGAGACCCCTATACACACTTGAAAATCTACATTGGAGAACTCGGGTCTTATGCCGAAGACGAGGGGTTAAGAATGCAGCTTGTAGACACCCAAATTTTGCGTTTCCTTCTACTAACCATGACAGGAGGGCGAAATCGTCAATTGAACCAGCTTGCGGGAGCAAAGGAGCGGGCACAAGGGCGAACGCCCGGCCCCGCCGCAATGATTTGGGCAGCCCAAGTCGACGTGACAGCATGACCGTCCGAGGCAGGCATTTCCGAATGAGGTGGCACGTCTCCCGAAGGTTCCCGGACTGCGGAATACGAGCCTGTCAGCGAAAACCGACGTTGCGGTACGAAAATCGAGGCGTGGCACGAAAATCGAGAAAGTCAAGCCCGCCAGCCGCGGATAGATCTGCGGCCAAGTGGGTGCGCCAGCACGAAAACCGGGAAATCAGCACTCAGCAGCTGAGTGCGATGGGAGGCGTGCCAGCTGGCCAGCCGCAGATCCATCTGCGGCCAGCCGCAGATAGATCTGCGGCTGGCTCTGGCCAGCCTATTTAAGCCAGCTTCGGCAGCATACAGGGGGTTCAGCAAAAATTTTGGAGAAGAAGAAGAAAAACAGCAAACAGCAGCACGGATTTTGAGAGAAAAATAGTAGATTTTGCAACAAAAATAGGAAGAAAAGAGAGGAAGAAGAAAGGAATTTTACTCCTTTAATTTTGATTGTATCAAATATATTTCTCATCCTATTCAAATACCAAGATTTCATCCTTTTTGAGATCATTTTGCAAGGTAAAAATTCCTTTTTTGCATAACAATTCATATCCTCTTATTTGCTTAAATGGGATGTAGTTTTCGTGTATATTGTTGAACAATCATGGATTATGGATTATTAAGGAGGGTTCCATCGGAACAAAATTCTTCCTAATAACCCGAGGATATCCAATTGATAAAATTTCTAGCTTGTTTGTGATAATTTAGTGGATGTAATTTATTTAGATTGTCATTTCCGGATATCATGGTATATTAGATAAACCCGGGTTGGTTAGTTATGTAATATTCATTTTGTAGGCATGTATTAATCTCGTGTGAGCCTAGGAAAGCGACCCCGTGGTCCCAAATCCGATGATGGACATGTCTTGATGTATGTAGCGGGTAGGATGTAGCCTCCTTGTAACATGTAACCGTCGGGCCTTAAAAACGACGCCAAAGCGAGAATCGGGTTTAAGGCCCCGAAATAGTGAAATTTGTGATTGTTGGCGTTCGGGGACATTTTGATGGCTTACATGCCCATGAATAGCCCCAACGCATTTTAATGCTTGATTTGATTTACGACACGAAATTGATTTCAAAGCTAAATGATAAGATTTTCATAAAATCAATCAAAGTAGGATATTAGAATCACGAGGTTAAAATTTGAGAAACGTTAATGAATGTCGATTCCTATCTAACGAGAAAGCTAAAGGAAAAAAAATCGTTTTCCAAAAACAACACACGAAATGATTTTATAAATAATTGATGTTTTATTAAATCTTTGTGCATAGGGTGAAAGAGATCCTAGAAATTGCCCATCATTTTATGAAAGCAACGTATAGATCTCGATTCCTATTTTGACGAAGGTTTAAAACTCTTGTTTTGTTAAAACGACACTTAACGAAAATCTCATAGTTTTGATAATTAAAATCAAACCTTTCTTATAAAGCTTTCTCGTGTATGCCGAAAAGACATTCCGAAGCATTCTCAAAGTAAAACACGATTTTCCCTAAAATCCAAATGATTCTTTCATACAAACTCACCACAACATTCACATAAGCACACATACACACACACGCACGCACATACACACACATTTCATGAATTAAAGGATAGGAGAAGCATCAAGATTGCGGTAACCGTGTTTCACGGAAGTCGAGGGGTGCCTAACACCTTCCCCTCACTTAAACAAGCCCCGAACTCTACGAATCTCGATTCGCAGACCAATTAATTCGGAGTCACATATGAGCCAGCGATTTATAAAACACGAAAATTCGGATGAGTTGGTACATCCATTTCAAATATACCAACTGGCGACTCTGGTTAATTGGCTCATCATAAAACATGATCTTTCAAAACCCCGTCGACATCAATGCCGACCTTTTCCAAACGTCATCTAAATCAAAAGGCTAAAAATGGAAAAGACCAAAAGGACACGAGAAGTGAAAACCCGGCGTCGACAGCTGGCGACTCTGCTGGGGACATTAGAGGGCTTAAGCCGCGTTCAAATCTTGATGCTGTCCTATCCTTTAAAATTCATAAAATGTGTGTGTGTGCGATATTTTGATTTTTTACTTTTGTTGTGCGAATGTGTGTTGTTGTCCAATGAATGAATGATTGAATGGAATGGCTTTACTTTAAAGAAATCATTTGCATACGGTGAGGACGATGAATGTGAATGTATGTTGAGAGAGTACCTCCTCCTGAGGCGAACCTGTCGGTTGCTTATTACTGGACTCGATGGGGCTGCTCCCCGGAGATGGCTCAGGAAACGCACCACTCAAATCCGCTCCAATCGAAAGGGCTCAAACGAGTAGATTGCGAAGATTTGGGAACCTTCATGCCGAAAAGCCCGTGAGAGTAACCCTAGGATAGGTCATCCTCAGAATAACCCAACGCAGGAAAAGTCTCTTCATGCCTTTTTACGTTTATATGTCTAAATGTCATGATCTCATTCAATATTCATACATCCCTTTTCTATGTCGAAAGAGATTACTAACCGCTGTGAATTGCAGGGAATAGTTGGGGGAGCATAATAAAGCATGTTTAGCATTGGTTATGGCACTAAAGGACTACTAACTTTCTCTTTTGCAGGGAAAGATTAAAGAACCCCAAAACACAAAAAATTTATAGCTTTAGCATGCATCCATGTTTTCAGTTCCCCAGGACTAAACTTCGGACCATTTGTCTCTGTAGGATTGCTCCTCAAACTCGTTCGCAGTCTAAGAAAGCCCAGGTCTCTACATCTGAAATGGCTGATCTTCCTAACCATAATTCCATATCTCGGGAGGAGTTTGATGATTTTAAAAGACAGATGATGGAAATGGCCACAATGTTAAAGGAACAGTTCTTAATCAGACAGGATCCGGTAAACCAGGGATCGCATAATACTCCACCACCAGGGGATGATCAGAATCCTCCTAAAAATGGTACAAACTTGCTGAAAGAGGACCAACCCCGACTCAAGGACGAGCCAGTCATCCCAAAGGCCGTTCCCATACCTAGCAGGACAGTGATTACTATCCCAGAGGAAGGGGACCATGACGACCTTCGGAGAAAAATGAAATACATGGAGGAAACCATCCAATCTCTAAAGGGCATAGGCTCCCTGGGCAGGGTTAATTACTCGGATTTATGTGTTTTCCCCGGAGCCAGATATCCAGAAAAGTTCAAAGTTCCCGAGTTTGAAAAGTACAATGGAAAGGGAGACCCCTATACACACTTGAAAATATACATTGGAGAACTCGGGGCTTATGCCGAAGACGAGGGGTTAAGAATGCAGCTATTTCAGAAAAGCTTAACAGGGGAGGCAAGAATATGGTATGCCCGCCTCGACAACGCCCGAATCCACAACTGGGAGGAATTGGCCCATACTTTCTTAACCCAATACAGCTTTCAGGCCCAGATGGCTCTTGACAGGTACCAAATGACAAAGGTTAAAAAACAGCCTAGGGAATCCTTTAGGGAATATGCGCAAAGATGGAGGGGCATGGCTGCCCAGGTAACTCCCCCGATGAGCGAATCAGAGATGGTAATGACCTTTGTAGACATTCAGGAGGCACCGTATTATGAGAGGGTCATCTCAGGGATTGGAAGACCTTTTGCGGAAATGATTAAACATGGAGAGATGGTTGACATGGGGTTGAAATCGGGTAAAATCCGGGATCTTACTGCTTTAGAAACTGCTGCCGAGCAAATACAGAATGGAAACTATGGCAGCACTTCCCGGAGAGTCCAAAAGAGGAAGGAAGAGGATGTCTCCCTCATCCTACAAGGGTCGTCCAGTAAAGCAGAAAGCCATCTTCCGGTACAGGCACAGAGGGGAGGGCCACCCCGACAGCCCAATTTCTCAGATCAAAGAGCGGAGGGGCGAAGAAGATTTGAGGCCTCGCAAAACCGAGTATTCACCCCGCTCGGGGAGCCGCTTGAACGAGTATTAGCGGTATTAGTAGCCCAAAAGAAGATTGTTGGTTTGGCACCCCCGAGTGACCCAAAGGGTAGAAGGTTTGACCCGAGCAAGCGGTGTGCATACCACTCCAGTTCCCCTGGCCATGATACACAGGATTGCTGGACGTTAAAGCATCGAATCCAAAACCTGATTGACAGTGGAGAGATTGTGGTGGAACAGCCGGACTCCCCGAATGTTAAGGCAAATCCCCTGCCAAGACATGATGGAGGGGGAGTCAATGCGACGGAGGCAAGTGAGGCGGGGGAGCCGCCAAGGTTGAACTATGTGCAGAAAGTTGAGGAGATGATAAATGTGATACATGACCATGGGAGTGCGAGGGTAACGCCCATCAAGTTGATAGGGGTAAGTACGAATAACATAGAGGGACCTATCAAGTTGACAGCTCCGAGGCCCATCATTTTTGCTGCAAGGCCACAACTCCCTATCAATAGTCTGAAGAGTGTACCCTGGAATTATGGGGGAATACCAGAGGAAGCGGCCAGTTGTGCTTCCGTGACGACCAAGGGGAACCCCTTATATCTTCCCGGGCGAGTCCTCGAGAGCCAAAAGAGAAAAAATGAAGAGGTTTCCGAGGAAAGGGCCATAGAGTTTTTGAAAAGGATGGATCACCCAGAAACAAGGGGGATCCAGATTTTGAATGAGGAATCAACCCTAACATCAGTCATGGACTTGGTGTTGTCATCCAGTGAGCATTGCAAAACCCTGATGAAGGTTCTGGAGGAAGCATTTGTGCCCAAAGAAATTAGTGAGGGGGATTTTGGCCAGCTGGTAGGCCACTTATTGGAAACCGATGCCATATCCTTCACGGATGAGGACATTCCCGAAGAGGGAAGGGGGCACCGAAAACCGCTACACATCACGGTAATCTCCTCAGGATATGTCATGAATGGGGTACTGATCGACGGGGGATCGGCATTGAATATATGTCCTCTCAGTACGCTGAAGAAAATGAACATCAGTCCCAAGCGCCTGCGGGCCAGTCATGTGGTGGTTCGGGCTTTTGACGGATCCCGGAGGGACACCATCGGGGAGATAGAATTGCCAGTGGAGATAGGGCCCTGTACTTTTGATATCTCCTTCCAAGTCCTGGATATCACGGCAAGCTACAACCTGCTGTTAGGGAGGCCGTGGATACACATGGCCGGGGCAGTTCCTTCCACGCTCCACCAACAAATCAAGTTGATCATCGATGGGAATCTGGTAACAATCTCGGCCGAATGTGATGACCCTTCTCCTCTCAGGAGTGGCCTACCAGTAATCAATGTGGATGAGTCAGCGGCGCCTGCCAGCTTTCAAGCACTAGAGATTAGCACTCCCCATTATAGATGCCTGGGGGCTCCAGCTGTGAAACCAAGGATCTCTCCGGAACTCACCTTTGTGGCAAAGGAAATGATTAAAATGAACTTCCAACCTGGACAGGGACTAGGGAAAAGCAGTCAGGGAATCACCAAGCCCATCCACCTACCACAGCAGATAGGCAAAGCAGGATTGGGATACCATGTGGGCGCAGTGCGGGGACACCGTCAAGGTGCGACTCCGATTCGACTAGTTGGCAGTCCAGCGACCAAGGCCGACAATGAGCAGGGGATCAGCGGGCCTGTGATTGGGGCAGGGAATGAAGAGTTAACCCCCACACGTAATGAGTCGGCCCGGAGGGAAAGTTTCCTGCGGGAGGTCGCAAAAGAGTTTGAAACCAAATGCTATATCCCCGGACAATCAACAAGCAGTAAGGAGGGGACGAATGTTATCATACCACCGGGAGCCCAACAAGTTGTGCCTGTCATCGATTGGGCAGGACTGATTATTCCTGGAGAGGGTATGGAGGAGAACTCAGGCGACGTATCCGTAATCATCGGGGAGGTGTCCGATGTGAGGCCCTCCTTTATCCAGCGCATTCCAGCTGACCTGACCATCGACAATTGGACCCAGAAACCCGTGATATCCAAACAGGGGTAAAACTCGACGTCAGGGTGATTGACCCCAGATGATGGGGGAATGAAGAAGTTTATTTTTGTTGTTGTTTAATTCTGCATCATTATGTCGTTTCTTCTTGTTATTTGAAAATGCGATCATCGTGAAAAAATGATTTATATATGACAAGTATTTTGTTTCATGTCAGGTGTACCAATTTGAGTAATCCTTGCCTAACAGATGGTCCTTCAAATTTGAATGATGATTATGATTTTGACATTGAGCTGGATTTCGATTTAATGGGCATTGAGCAAGACGAGACAGATTACGACGACGCACCTGATGAGATCAAAGGATGGGTCGAGGATAAACCCAAACCCAATTTGGACCAAACCATCACTATAGATATCGGAACCCCTGACAATCCAAAAGAACTCAAGATAGGGACAGACCTTACCCCCAGCCAAAAAGCAGAAATAATTGAGTTACTAAGCCAATATGAGGATGTCTTTGCCTGGTCGCACGAGGATATGATCGGATTGTCCACCGACATTGTGGTGCACCGGTTACCCATCAAGGAGGGTTTCAGGCCTGTCAAGCAGAAACTAAGAAAGTTGAAACCTGAGTGGAGCTTAAAAGTGAAGGAAGAGATCATCAAGCAGTTTAGGGCGGGAATCATTATGGTATCCACTTATCCTGAATGGTTATCCAATGTGGTCCCGGTGGCTAAGCCTGGAGGAAAGGTGAGGGTATGTGTAGACTACAGAGATCTGAACAAGGCCAGTCTCAAGGATAACTTCCCGGTGCCTTTCATACACATCCTGGTAGATAACACAGCCCAGTACGAAATGTATTCTTTTGTGGATTGCTTTGCGGGATATCATCAGATAATGGTGGCGGAAGAAGACCGGGAAAAGACCGCCTTCATCACCCCCTGGGGCACTTTCTGCTATAGACGACTGGCTTTCGGGCTCACAAATGCGGGGGCTACTTATCAGAGAGCCATGATGGCCTTGTTCCACGATATGATGCACAAGGAGATAGAGGTCTACGTGGATGACATTATTGTGAAATCGAAGGTAGAATCTGATCATATAACCCATCTCAAAAAGCTATTCGATCGGCTCAGAAAGTATAATTTGAAACTCAATCCAGCCAAGTGCGCTTTCGGAGTACGGTCGGGCAAGCTCTTGGGTTTCCTGGTTAGTGATCGGGGCATTGAGTTGGATCCAGCAAAGATTAAGGCCATTGTGGATATGCCAGCACCTCGCACAGAGAAGGAGATAAGGGGATTCCTCGGAAGGATAAACTTTATCAGCCGTTTTATATCCCACTTGACGACTACATGTGAGCCCATTTTCAAACTGTTAAGGAAAGGGGTTTCCCAAGAGTGGAATGAGCAATGTCAGAAGGCTTTTCAGACCATTAAAAAACAGTTGACTGAAGCACCAGTGCTGGTACCCCCGAAGGATGGGATCCCTCTGTTTATGTATATATCGGTAAATGCCATCGCGATGGGATGTATGTTGGGACAGAAAAATGAGGCGGGAAAAGAGCAGGCCATCTATTACCTCAGCAAAAGATTTAGCCAATGTGAGCAGAATTACACTCCCATTGAGAAGACCTGTTGTGCTCTGGCCTGGGCTGCAGGGAGATTACAGCACTACCTCCATGGGCATACAACGTACCTGATATCAAGAATGGATCCCCTGAAATATATTTTCGAAAGGCCCATGCTGAATTGTCGACTATCAAGATGGCAGTTAATTTTACAACAGTTTGACATGGTGTACGTGACCCAGAAGGCCATGAAAGGGCAGGGAATTGCAGATCAGTTGGCAAAGGCCCCGGCAGGAGGGTTGGAGCCGTTAGAAACTCCTCTCCCGGGCGAGGATATATTTTGGGTATCGCGCGAAAAATGTGATGACGAGGGACAATTTTGGAAGCTGTATTTTGATGGTGCCATGAATGCCGAGGGGGCAGGAGCCGGAGCGGTCCTAGTCTCTATCACCGGAGAACAATACCCCGTGGCCACTAAACTTCGTTTCAGCAACTCGAACAACACCGCCGAATACGAGGGGTGTATCTTGGGACTCCGATTGGCCCGTGACATGGGAGTAAAAAGACTAGCGGTGTTCGGGGATTCGGAATTGGTAATCAGACAAGCAATCGGGGTATACAACACTAAGGAGCTTCGGTTACTTCCATACCATCGTTGTGTCACCCAGCTTATGCAAGAGTTCGAAGATATCGCCTTCCGCCATATTCCTCGGGGACGAAATGATTTTGCCGATGCATTGGCGACTTTGGCTTCCTTAATCCACGTGATCAAGAGTAGGGACAGTCCACAGATTGAGATCACCGTACAGAATGCCCCGGCATATGAGGAGAATGTGGGCAGTGTTATCAAATGAGGTGGTGTTGACGAGGCAACCCTGGTATCACGACATAAAGGAATATCTGAGGGACAGATCCCTTCCCGATCAGGCAAATCGGACTGAAAGGATGAGAATTCAAAAGATGGCGATGAAGTTTTACCTGAGTGGCGATTCGATTTACAAGAGGGATGCCGGGTTGGGACTGTTGCAGTGCGTAGATGAAACACAGGCCCGAAAGATTATGAATGAAGTACACGGTGGAGTGTGTGGGCCCCATATGAGTGGACCGATGTTGGCCAAAAAGATCTTGAGGACAGGGTATTATTGGTTAACGCTGAAGGCTGATTGCGATGATCATGTCAAACGATGTTATCAATGTCAGGCGCACGGTAATGTGATCCATACGCCTCCCAATGAACTGCACTGTATGACCTCCCCCTGGCCATTTTCAATGTGGGGAATGGATGTAATCGGACCAATAGAGCCCAAAGCAAGCAAACGGGCACCGATTCATCTTCGTCATGATCGATTATTTCACCAAATGGGTAGAAGCAGCCTCTTTCCCCAAGGTCACTCAGGAGGTCATCGTCGGCTTCATCAGGAATAATGTCATTTGCCGATATGGGCAACCTGAGGTTGTAGTCTCCGACAATGCCAAGAATTTAAAACAACGCCCTCATGAAAGGACTGTGTGACCAGATCAAGATTAAGCAACTCAATTCCGTCATATACCGTCCCAAAAAGAATGGGGCAGTGTAGGAGGCCAATAATAACCTCAAGAAGATCATGGCAAAAATGTCTGCTAAACATCGGGGATGGCCGGATCTGTTACCCCACACCCTGCTGGCATGATCGAACATCAACGCGTACTTCTACAGGGGCAACCCCTTACGCTTTGGTGTATGGAATGGAGGCTGTTCTACCAATTGAGGTTGAGATGGCGTCCCTCAGAATAGTGATTGACGCTCAGATAAGCGAAGAGGATTGGATGCAAAGTCGATACGACCATTTGGCCCTAATTGATGAAAGGAGAGTGGCTGCCATTTGGCATGGTCAGCTATATCAACAGAGGATCTCCCGATCCTACGACAAAAAGATAAGACTTCGGAAGTTCAAGGAAAATGATGTGGTGTTGAAAAGAATCATGCCTTGTCAAGACGAGGCCAAGGGGAAGTTTGCCCCGAACTGGGAAGGGCCATTTGTGATCAAGAAAGTACTATCCGGAGGGGCCCTCATATTGCAAGAAATGGATGGTGAGGTATTTCCACAAACCCCTCAATTCTGACTCGGTGAAGCGGTTCTACGCTTAAATCATCAGGTCCTTTTTTCCCCTGACAGCGAACTACGTAGGACCTGATCTCCCAATTTGTGGGGGTACGTAGGCAGCCATCATGGCGCGGTCCGATCCTTTAAAAATTAATCCTTTCCCCAACCAAAACCAATTTTCGATAGCCAGATAAAAAAACCTTCCTACCACCCTCAAAACCTTCCCGAAACCAACTGCCTAACCGGTTTCATCCCAGAATTACATACCCTGATCCAACCCAAACAGTTATCCAAAATCTGAGATTTCAATCCGACGAAAATCAAAAGTGTGTGCGGCAAATATCTGTCAAATCTCCATCAAGTCTTGAGGAAAGAAAGAAGGCGAAATGTCAAAATCATGGTCAGTTGGATAAAATGATGATCTGATGGAGGGCAATGATACGACAAAAGGGGAAAATGACTAAATTTAAATGCATGTCTATATATATATATAAGTCGTTTTATTACAAGATTTATCTTTCAATAACTGATGAAGCCAACATAGTCTATGCAGGAAATAAAATAATTCTACAAATCTGAAACTAGCCGGAGCAGGATTGGACAGGCAGTGGTGGATAGATCTGAAGCATCAGCATCTCCTGCAATCTGCTGCCCCACCATCATATCAATACGAATCCAGTAAAGCAGTAGCTCGGTTGACAGTCCCAGAATGTGCATCCTATGACTGCCCTAGCCTGAGAAACAATGGCATCTCTGTCAGGCTATGGCCACATCTCTGGCTAGAATAGCAGCATCTCTCTCAGCAATGGCGGCATCCCTCTCAGATTCAATAGCAATCAAGGACAGACGGATCCGGCTATGTTCATGTGTCCTGACTAGGGGGAGAATCGGCTGCTGAGATCGAATGATATTATGGCATCAATCTTGGGCAGGTCACCTCCAGAGTCATCAAAGGTCCCGATCTGACTCACACCAACCACATCCGCATCTCCGCGCAACCATTGTACATAAGCGAATGTCTGGATGGGGCAACTATCATTATACTCGGCCAGGATCCTACGAGGCCAAAAGATCATATACCCGCAGTAGATCTCTCTCTGTCTGGGATGATATAAGGAATCGGTAGTACGGCCGCCGCACCCGTGAAGAGGTGGAAATCCTGTGTCTGATCAAACTGCCCCATGACCGCCAGGGGATGATAAGTCGTCACGCCCCTCAAACCAGCAATGGGAATGAAATCCAGGTCGGGCACATGAGTCAAGAAGCTCCTAAAGGAGCAATATCCCGAGTAAACCAATAGATGAAAGGGGTCCTCAATGATAGACAAAAATGATGTCCAGGAAGCCCACATCAGTACAACTCGCGGGACGAAGCGAAAACTGCGTGGTTATGTCATGGCTGAAGCAAAACCCTTGGCGACGGAGATGGCCGATGGGACTAAGATGACTCATGAACCACATATACAGCAAGGTTGGGCTCCCTCGGAAGAATCTTCCTCGGAAGGACTGGCAAATATGTGGCCGACATATAGGTATCCGCCAATATCATGGGGAGAATGGTGTGATCCTCCTGAAGGGCCCTAATGGCCGCAAACAATCCGCATGTCCAAGTGATCGGATCCTGCAGGCAAATACAAAACTGAGATTGACACAGGCCATCAGAACGCCCCCTCGCAAGGGCATCCCAGCGCTCCTCGGCACACGGAAAAATCACCGAGGAACGGACGGAAACTGTCAGGTGAGCCAAATCGGTCAATCAAGAATTGAAGAGGAACCATATGGTCTGATGTGATTACCGGTAATAAGACATCAAAGCCCTCCGCAAACCGGTAAAAGTCAAGAATTGACGGCGCATGGAACCAACGGTAACCCTAGCACAGGGACCATCCAACGGCAAGCCGGTGAAGCGAGCATACTCCTCAAGGGTGGGGGGTCAGCTCTACTGTCCCAAACCTAAACACCTGACGGGCAGGGGCCCAATGGCTCAGCAGACCATCCACAAAAACCCGCTGGCCACCTGAAAGGTCAGTAAGGACCAAGAATGTCCCAAAAGACCATCTGCGATAATCCTGTCTGCCGGCAGTAAACTGTCCCAACCCAGCGGAAGAGGCTGCCAATCAATCCTGTGGGAGGAATGGAATCCAAACGAACCACGGCATCCGAGGACGACATCTGTGAAAAAAATAGTATCAAAAAGACTGTACAGGGGTCATTCTCTATCCATAAATAAAAGAGCATGCATCATACAGTTAATAATAAACCAGGTGAATCCCATAAAAATGAAAAAGAAAGCGGTGCATAAAATAAATAAATGAGTTCAGTACATAGTGCATAAATGAAAAAGAAATCTAAGCAGGTGCTGATACAAAGGACCCTATCCTATCCTGGTCTAAATAAAATCAGTATCATCTATGAAAGCAGGATCCTCGAACTGATCCCCTGGAGTCGTCGAGCTCGGAGGACCCAAAGTTCATATCAGGGATGTAGGGATGCGCTGTGGGCATCAGATGAACTCGGGGCCTGCATCATAACCTGCAACACCGTCAGGATCGTAGGTGTAAAGCCTCCTCCGGGGGCCCGGCCCAACCCCCGAATAAACAGCGACAACTGATCTATCCTGACGGGTCAATGAGGCGATCTGCTCAGCGTGGGTAGGGGTCCGAACGCAAGGCAGCCCATTCGGTCATCGTCACCGAGCCTGGAACCATATCTCCAAGAAAGAAAAGTGGCCCGAGTCTGAGGACCGATGGTACGGGGCACCCACCATGTACGGAATGCATCACTCGTAGTGGGACCCGTGGAAAGCATTCCGACCGTCCTCCCCGGCAAAGCATGATCTCCGAGGGCTGAGAATCCAGCGGCCAGAAAGTAGTGAAGGAAAGGGAGTGCGGGATGCGGATCTCCCCAGTGACGCATCTGAATGCGCGCTCTCCCAGATACATCACCCAGCCTCCAACACTCTGCAAAGTGAGGCGACGGGTGGAAAGCTCGAACTCCAGGCCGGAAGGATGCCCGTCAGCAAACCCCACAGTCAGATGATCGGAGAGGTAGGGAATCCAGACGACCTCTGCAGCCGTGATCAGCTCCAGCTGGATGCGACAGTGTGCAAAACTGCCAGACACGGGGACCTCCTCGAGAGTACTGTGATGCCATCGCCGACCCCGAGGATAAGTGTCCGGGCCCAGAGTAGTGATAGGCCTCAGACATGGCAGCCGCTCGTAAGCCCAGAACTGTGAATAGAAACAAGGCAAGGCATGAAGTCACTATCAAATACAGAAAGGAGATGAAAGGAAAAGAAAATACAGTAAGAGAGAGGAGGAGGGGACTCACCAACAGAAAATGGTAGAAGCCCGAGCCAGGCATCAGTCTGTCCCTCTGAGCGTAGACGCATGCCATGGAGGAAATAGGCAAAGGTGAATGACCCCCAGTCATAATCACCGATGCGGTCCACGTCTCTGACCGCTCCTACGACGCTGAAATGAATGGTGGAGGAGTTGTTCCCCAGAAAACAACCCCTCATGATGGTCAGAAACAGGCATCGTAGCAGAATGTCCCTAGTGCCCTGATCTGCTGGAATAGGCAGCGCATAGAGACCCCCGACTGCATCGACAGCCAAAGCACCAGATCGGATACTGCGGGCCTTAAAAGACCCGGTCCTCAGCAGCGAAGCCCAGCAAAGCTCGAACCTCCACAGAGTGATATCAAGATCCAAGGGGGACGCGGGACCCGGTAAAACTCAATGCCGGTAATGTACCTCCAGTCCCATGGGGTCAAACACGACCTCGCAGTCGAGGAGATGAAGAGACTGCGTCTGGTGGAAACCATCGCTCGGATAAAGCCCTCATGTAACCCCAGGGGCACTGCCGGGGAATGATGGTAAAGAAGTGACGAAATCCCCAAGAATCCACCACCGCCCGGTAGTCACTGTGCAAAGCCGTGTAAAGGGAGTAGATGTTGAACCAGTTGCCCCTCGGCTGAGTAAACTCGGGTACCTGGGGCAATCACCAATGGGTCAGTCCGGATAAAAGGAGAATGGAGAAATTGAGAATAAAATCAGGAATAGAGCTGAAATATACCTCGTTAGCCACGAGAGATGCCGAGGGGTGACGACTAAGATCCCGACCCAAAAGATCGGGTATCTGCACAGAGGCGCCAGAAGGAGCCCTGATGAGTAGGTGGAGCCGGTGTGCTGAGAGATGGCCCCTCTGCCCGCGATTCTCCGGAGGGACAGCCTCCTCAACGTCCGGATGACCAGGACGAATGAACGGCCTCCGCCAAGCGACGAGCCTGACGGGTACGAGGGGGAAATAGGGGCAGGTGCAGCCCTACGACGGCGAACACCCGAAGTCCGAGAGGCGGAGGAGCTACTGGGCGCATTCACGATCCATAGCTGGAATAGAACGGAGCGAGAAAGAAGGTAAGTTTCCTTTTAAAATTATGTAACGAACATTCTAAATTTCTAGCCTCATCATATGATTAATGCAACATGATGCATGTAAAAAAAAAAAAAAAAAAAAAAAAAAAAAAAAAAAAAAAAAAAAAAAAAAAAAAAAAAAAAAAAAAAAAAAAAAAAAAAAAAAAAAAAAAAAAAAAAAAAAAAAAAAAAAAAATCGGCAGAGTTCCGTTTGTAAATTGGACATCCCAGGCATAAGCCAAACGTGTTTTCCATCAATCAAAGCCTCAAACAGATCTAAATTGCATTCATATATGTAATTTACAGCATGTAAGGCATGAGTTTATTGCAGAAAAGGAATAACAGTATGTGGGACCGCGCCTCATGAACATAAAATAGGACTCACATAGTTGATACATAGCATGTATATATGATGGTACATTACATAGCATTGTAAAGCATACATTTTATGTTTAAACATGTAAATAGTCAAATGTATAGCAAAACATTGACGAAATTGAAAAAGTGACCGGTCAAAGTGTTACCTGTAGCGTGTAGATCAATCCTACCGGAACAGTTTTTGCAGGAAAGTTGAAAAAATCGACAAAAAGCCCTTGCGAACAAGCAAAAATCGCGAGGAATATGTGTGAATTGAAAGTTGAAAGTGACAGATCTGGAAGCGGGGCGCGGCATATAAAGCCCGATCTTGGCCGCAGATGTAATCTGCGGCTGGCCGCAGATCCATCTGCGGCTGGCCTTGGTGGGCTCCACCTTGCTCCCTTGAAGCCATTTGACGTGTTGAAGTGAAAAGTTTACGAGATGGGTGACCGGCGACGATACCCGGCCCCGACATGACGATCGACCGGCGACGATAACCGGCGATCACGAGATGGATGACCGGCGACGATAACCGGCTCCGACAAGATAACCGACCGGCGACGATAACCGGAGGTTACGAGATGGGTGACCGGCGACGATACCCGGCCCCGACATGACGATCGACCGGCGACGATAACCGGCGATCACGAGATGGATGACCGGCGACGATAACCGGCTCCGACAAGATAACCGACCGGCGACGATAACCGGAGGTTACGAGATGGGTGACCGGCGACGATACCCGGCCCCGACATGACGATCGACCGGCGACGATAACCGGCGATCACGAGATGGATGACCGGCGACGATAACCGGCTCCGACAAGATAACCGACCGGCGACGATAACCGGAGGTTACGAGATGGGTGACCGGCGACGATACCCGGCCCCGACATGACGATCGACCGGCGACGATAACCGGCGATCACGAGATGGATGTCCGGCGACGATAACCGGCTCCGATAGATAACCAACCGGCGACGATAACCGGGGGTTACGAGATGGGTGACCGACGACGATACCCGGCCCCGACGAGACGCTCGACCGGCGACGATAACCGGCGATCATGAGATGGATGTCCGGCGACGATAACCGGCTCCGACAAGATAACCAACCGGCGACGATAACCGGGGGTTACGAGATGGGTGACCGGCGACGATACCCGGCCCCGAACGAGACGACAGATTGAAGGAGTGAACCCAAAGACTAACGAACACGGTCAAGGGGTTGATACATTGACACTCTTACGAATGTCTTGCATGCATTGCATCTTATGTTGCATCATAAGCTATATGTGTGAGGGCATCATGTATGCACTGTCATTCTTACACACTCGTCATTCATGCATCGAGTGTCTATTCTTTTTTCCTGTTCATTTCATTTTATCATTTCATAAACATGATAAAGAGGGGCTGCTGTAGACACCCAAATTTTGCGTTTCCTTCTACTAACCATGACAGGAGGCGCGAAATCGTCAATTGAAACCAGCTTGCGGGAGCAAAGGAGCGGGCACAAGGGCGAACGCCCGGCCCCGCCGCAATGATTTTGGGCAGCCCAAGTCGACGTGACAGCATGACCCGTCCGAGGCAGGCATTTCCGAATGAGGTGGCACGTCTCCCGAAGGTTTCCCGGACTGCGGAATACGAGCCTGTCAGCGAAAACCGACGTTGCGGTACGAAAATCGAGGCGTGGCACGAAAATCGAGAAAGTCAAGGCCCGCCAGCCGCGGATAGATCTGCGGCCAAGTGGGTGCGCCAGCACGAAAACCGGGAAAATCAGCACTCAGCAGCTGAGTGCGATGGGAGGCGTGCCAGCTGGCCAGCCGCAGAATCCATCTTGCGGGCCAGCCGCAGATAGATCTGCGGCTGGCTCTGGCCAGCCTATTTAAGCCAGCTTCGGCAGCATACAGGGGGGTTCAGCAAAAAATTTTGGAGAAGAAGAAGAAAAACAGCAAACAGCAGCAGCACGGATTTTGAGAGAAAAATAGTAGATTTTGCAACAAAAAATAGGAAGAAAAGAGAGGAAGAAGAAAGGAATTTTACTCCTTTAATTTTGATTGTATCAAAATATATTTCTCATCCTATTCAAATACCAAGATTTCATCCTTTTTGAGATCATTTTTGCAAGGTAAAAATTCCTTTTTTGCATAACAATTCATATCCTCTTATTTGCTTAAATGGGATGTAGTTTTCGTGTATATTGTTGAACAATTCATGGATTATGGATTATTAAGGAGGGTTCCATCGGAACAAAAATTCTTCCTAATAACCCGAGGATATCCAATTGATAAAATTTCTAGCTTGTTTGTGATAATTTAGTGGATGTAAATTTATTTAGATTGTCATTTCCGGATTATCATGGTATATTAGATAAACCCGGGTTGGTTTAGTTATGTAATATTCATTTTGTAGGCATCGTATTAATCTCGTGTGAGCCTAGGTAAAGCGACCCCGTGGTCCAAATCCGATGATTGGACATGTCCTTGATGTATGTAGCGGGTAGGATGTAGCCTCCTTGTAACAATGTAACCGTCGGGCCTTAAAACGACGCCAAAGCGAGAATCGGGTTTAAGGCCCCGAAATAGTGAAATTTGTGATTGTTGGCGTTCGGGGACATTTTGATGGCTTACATGCCCATGAATAGCCCCAACGCATTTTAATGCTTGATTTGATTTACGACACGAAATTGATTTCAAAGCTAAATGATAAAGATTTTCATAAAATCAATCAAAGTAGGATATTAGAATCACGAGGTTAAAAATTTGAGAAACGTTAATGAATGTCGATTCCTATCTAACGAGAAAGCTAAAGGAAAAAAAATCGTTTTCCAAAACAACACACGAAATAATTTTATAAATAATTGACGTTTTATTAAATCTTTGTGCATAGGGTGAAAGAGATTCTAGAAATTGCCCATCATTTTATGAAAGCAACGTATAGATCTCGATTCCTATTTTGACGAAGGTTTAAAACTCTTGTTTTGTTAAAACGACACTTAACGAAAATCTCATAGTTTTGATAATTAAAATCAAACCTTTCTTATAAAGCTTTCTCGTGTATGCCGAAAAGACATTCCGAAGCATTCTCAAAGTAAAACACGATTTTCCCTAAAATCCAAATGATTCTTTCATACAAACTCACCACAACATTCACATAAGCACACATACACACACACGCACGCACATACACACACATTTCATGAATTAAAGGATAGGAGAAGCATCAAGATTGCGGTAACCGTGTTTCACGGAAGTCGAGGGGTGCCTAACACCTTCCCCTCACTTAAACAAGCCCCGAACTCTACGAATCTCGATTCGCAGACCAATTAATTCGGAGTCACATATGAGCCAGCGATTTATAAAACACGAAAATTCGGATGAGTTGGTACATCCATTTCAAATATACCAACTGGCGACTCTGGTTAATTGGCTCATCATAAAACATGATCTTTCAAAACCCCGTCGACATCAATGCCGACCTTTTCCAAACGTCATCTAAATCAAAAGGCTAAAAATGGAAAAGACCAAAAGGACACGAGAAGTGAAAACCCGGCGTCGACACAGCTATTTCAGAAAAGCTTAACAGGGGAGGCAAGAATATGGTACGCCCGCCTCGACAACGCCCGAATCCACAACTGGGAGGAATTGGCCCATACCTTCTTGACCCAATACAGCTTTCAGGCCCAGATGGCCCCTGACAGGTACCAAATGACAAAGGTTAAGAAACAGCCTAGGGAGTCCTTCAGGGAATATGCCCAACGATGGAGGGGCATGGCCGCACAGGTAACCCCCCCAATGAACGAATCAGAGATGGTGATGACCTTTGTAGACATCCAGGAGGCACCATATTATGAGAGGGTCATCTCGGGAATTGGAAGACCTTTTGCGGAAATGATTAAACATGGAGAGATGGGTAGACATGGGGTTGAAATCGGGTAAAATCCGGGACCTTACTGCTTTAGAAACTGCTGCCCGAGCAAATACAGAATGGAAACTATGGCAGCACTTCCCGGAGAGTCCAAAAGAAGAAGGAATGAGGATGTCTCCCTCATCCTACAAGGGTCATCCAGAAAAGCAGAAAGCCATCTTCCGGTTCAGGTACAGAGGGGAGGGCCATCCCCGTCAGCCAAACTTCACAGATCAAAGGACAGAGGGGCGAAGAAGATATGAGGCCATCGCAAAACCGAGTGTTCACCCCGCTCGGGGAGCCGCTTGAACGAGTATTAGCGGTATTTAGTGGCCCAAAAGAAGATAATCAATTTGGCTCCCCCAAGTGACCCGAAGGGAAGGAGATTTGATCCAAGCAAGCGGTGCGCCTATCACTCGGGTTCCCCGGGTCACGATACACAAGATTGTTGGACCATTGAAACATATAATTCAGAACATGATCGACAACGGGGAAATTGTGGGGGAGCAACCGGACTCCACGAATGTTAAGGCAAATCCCCTGCCAAGACATTATGGGGGGGGAGCCATTGTGTCGGAGGGAGGTGAGGCTGGGGGGCCGCCAAGGTTGAACTATGTGCAGGAAATTGAGGAGATGAATAAATGTGATACATGCCCATGGGAGTGTGGGGGTAACGCCCATCAAGTTGATAGGGGTAAGTACGAATAACATAGAGGGACCTATCAAGTTGACAGCTCCGAGGCCCATCATTTTTGCTGCAAGGCCACAACTCCCTATCAGTAGTCTGAAGACTGTACCCTGGAATTACGGGGGAATACCCGAGGAAGCGGCTAGTTGTGCTTCCGTGACGACCAAGGGGAACCCCTTATATCTTTTTCCCGGGCGAGTCCCTTGAGAGCCAAAAGAAAAAAAATGAAGAAGTTTCCGAGGAAAGGGCCATAGAGTTTTTGAAAAGGATGGATCACCCAGAAACGAGGGGGATCCAGATTTTAAATGAGGAATCAACCCTAACGTCAGTCATGGACTTGGTGTTGTCATCCAGTGAGCATTGCAAAAACCCTGATGAAGGTTCTGGAGGAGGCATTTTGTGTCCAAAGAAATTAGTGAGGAGGGTTTCGGCCAGCTGATAGGCCACTTATTGGAAACCGATGCAATATCCTTTACAGATGAGGACATCCCCGAAGAGGGAAGGGGGCACCGAAAACCGCTACACATTGCAGTAATCTCCTCAGGATATATCATGAATGGGGTACTGATCGACGGGGGATCGGCATTGAATATATGTCCTCTCAGTACGCTGAAGAAAATTGAACATCAGTCCCAAGCGCCTGCGGGCCAGTCATGTGGTGGTTCGGGCTTTTGACGGATCCCGGAGGGACAACCATCGGGGAGATAGAATTGCCAGTGGAGATAGGACCCTGTACTTTTGATATCTCCTTCCAAGTCCTGGATATCACGGCAAGCTACAACCTGCTGTTAGGGAGGCCATGGATACACATGGCCGGGGCAGTTTCCTTCCACGCATCCACCAACAAATCAAGTTGATCATCGATGGGAATCTGGTAACAATCTCGGCCGAATGTGATGACCCTTCCTCTTCCCAGGGAGTGGCCTACCAGTAATCAATGTGGATGAGTCAGCGGCTCCTGCCAGCTTTCAAAGCACTAGAGATTAGCACTCCCCATTATAGATGCCTGGGAGCTCCAGCTGTGAAACCAAGGGTCTCTCCGGAACTCACCTTTGTGGCAAGGGAAATGATTAAAATGAACTTCCAACCTGGACAGGGACTAGGGAAAAGCAGTCAGGGAATCACCGAGCCCATCCACCTACCACAGCAGATAGGCAAGGCAGGATTGGGATACCATGTGGGCGCAGTACGGGGACACCTTCGGGGTGCGACTCCGATTCGACTAGTGGGCAGTCCATTGACCAGAGCCGACAAATGAGCAGGGGATCAGCGGACCTGTGATTGGGGCAGGGAATGAAGAGTTAACCCCCACCACGTAATGAGTCGGCCCGGAGGGAAGGTTTCCTGCAGGAGGTCGCAAAGGAGTTTGAAACCAAATGCTATATTCCCCAGACAATCAACAAGCGAGTAAGGAGGGGACGAATGTTATCGCACCACCGGGAGCCCAACAAGTCGTGCCTGTCATCGATTTGGGCAGGGCTTGATTATTCCTGGGAAAGATATGGAGAAGGATTCAGGCGACGTATCCGTAATCATCGGGGAGGTGTCCGATGTGAGGCCCTCCTTTATCCGGCGCATTTCATCTGACCTGACCCATCGACAATTGGACCCAGAAACCAGTAATATCCAAAAAAGGGTAAAGGCTCGACGTCAGGGTGATTGACCCCAGATGATGGGGGAATGAAGAAGTTTATTTTTGTTGTTGTTTTATTTCTGGCATCATTATGTCGTTTCTTCTTGTTATTTGAAAATGCGATCATCGTGAAAAATCGATTTATATATGACAAGTATTTTGTTTCATGTCAGGTGTACCAATTTGAGTAATCCTTGCCTAACAAATGGTCTTTCAAATTTGAATGATGATTATGATTTTGACATTGAGCTGGATTTCGATTTAATGGGCATTGAACAAGACGAGACAGATTACGACGACGCACCTGATGAGATCAAAGTGATGGGTCGAGGATAAACCCAAACCCAATTTGGACCAAACCATCACTATAGATATCGGAACCCCTGACCATCCAAAAGAACTCAAGATAGGGACAGACCTTAACCCCAGCCAAAAAGCAGAAATAATTGAGTTACTAAGACAATATGAGGATGTCTTTGCCTGGTCGCACGAGGATTTTGAATTGGCTTGTCCTCCCGACATTGTTGGTACACCGATTACCCATCAAGGAGGGTTTCAGGCCTGTCAAGCAGAAACTGAGGAAGTTGAAAACCGGAGTGGAGTTTAAAGGTGAAGGAAGAGATCATCAAGCAGTTCAGGCGGGAATCATTATGGTATCTACTTACCCGGAATGGCTATCCAATGTAGTCCCAGTAGCTAAGCCTGGAGGAAAGGTGAGGGTATGTGTAGACTACAGAGATCTAAACAAGGCCAGTCTCAAAGATAACTTCCCGGTTGCCCTTTTCATACACATCCTGGTGGATAACACAGCCCAGTACGAAATGTACTCTTTTGTGGATTGCTTCGCAGGATATCATCAGATAATGGGTGGCGGAGGAAGATCGGGAAAAGACCGCATTCATCACCCCTTGGGGCACTTTCTGCTATAGACGACTGGCTTTTGGCCTCACAAAACGCGGGGGCTACTTATCAGAGAGCCATGATGGCCTTATTCCACGATATGATGCACAAGGAGATAGAGGTCTAACGTAGACGACATTATTGTGAAATCGAAGGTAGAATCCGATCATATAATTCATCTCAAAAAGCTATTCGATCGGCTCAGAAAATATAATTTGAAGCTCAATCCAGCCAAGTGCGCTTTCGGAGTACAGTCGGGCAAGCTCTTGGGTTTCCTGGTTAGTGATCGGGGGCATTGAGTTGGATCCAGCAAAGATTAAGGCCATTATGGATATGCCAGCACCTCGCACAGAGAAGGAGATAAGGGGGATTCCTCGGAAGGATAAACTTTATCAAGCCGTTTTATATCCCACTTGACGACTACATGTGAGCCCATTTTCAAACTGTTAAGAAAAGGGGTTTCCCAATAGTGGAATGAGCAATGTCAGAAGGCTTTTCAGACCATTAAAAAGCAGTTGACTGAAGCACCAGTGCTGGTACCCCCGACGGATGGGATCCCTCTGTTTATGTATATATCGTGAATTGCCATCTCGATGGGCTGTATGTTGGGACAGAAAAATGAGGCGGGACAAGAGCAGGCCATCTATTACCTCAGCAAAAGATTTAGCCAATGTGAGCAGAATTACACTCCCATTGAGAAGACCTGTTGTGCTCTGGCCTGGGCTGCAGGGAGATTACAGCTACTACCTCCATGGGCATACAACGTACCTGATATCAAGAATGGATCCCCTGAAATATATTTTCGAAGGGCCCATGCTGAATTGTCCGACTATCAAGATGGCAGTTAATTTTACAACAGTTTGACATGGTGTACGTGACCCAGAAGGCCATGAAAGGGCAGGGAATTGCAGATCAGTTGGCAGAAGCCCCGGCAGGAGGGATGGAGCCGTTAGAAACTCCTCTCCCGGGCGAAGACATATTTTGGGTATCGCGCGAAAAATGTGGTGAGGAGGGGACAATTCTGGAAGCTGTATTTGATGGTGCCATGAATGCCGAGGGGGGCAGGAGCCGGAGCGGTCTTAGTCTCTATCACCGGATAACAATACCCCGTGGCCACAAAACTTCGTTTCAGCCATTCGAACAACACCGCTGAATACGAGGGGTGTATCTTGGGACTCCGATTGGCCCGTGACATGGGAGTAAAAAGACTAGCGGTGTTCGGGGATTCAGAGTTGGTAATCAGACAAACAATCGGGGTATACAACACTAAGGAGCTTCGGTTACTTCCATACCACCGTTGTGTCGCCCAGCTTACTCACGAGTTCGAAGATATCGCCTTCCGCCATATTCCTCGGGGGACGAAATGATTTTGCCGATGCATTGGCGACTTTGGCTTCCTTAATCCACGTGATCAAGAGTAGGGACAGTCCACAGATTGAGATCACCGTACAGAATGCCCCGGCATATGAGGAAAATGTGGCAGTGTTATCAAACGAGGTGGTGTTGACGAGGCAGCCCTGGTATCACGACATAAGGGAATATCTGAGAGACAGATCCCTTCCCGATCAGGCAAATCGGACTGAAAGGATAAGAATTCAAAAGATGGCGATGAAGTTTTACCTGAGTGGCGATTCACTTTACAAAAAGGGATGCCGGGTTGGGACTGTTGCAATGCGTAGATGAAAACACAGGCCCGAAAGATTATGAATGAAGTACACGGTGGAGTGTGGTGGGCCCCATATGAGTGGACCGATGTTGGCCAAAAAGATCTTGAGGACAGGGTATTATTGGTTAACGCTGAAGGCTGATTGCGATGATCATGTCAAACGATGTTATCAATGTCAGGCGCACGGTAATGTGATCCATACGCCTCCCAATGAAACTGCACTGTATGACCTCCCCGTGGCCATTTTCGATGTGGGGAATGGATGTAATCGGACCAATAGAGCCCAAAGCAAGCAACGGGCAACCGGTTCATTTTCGTCATGATCGATTATTTCACCAAATGGGTAGAGGCAGCTTCTTTCCCTAAAGTAACTCAGGAGGTCATCGTCAGCTTCATCAGGAATAAATGTCATTTGCCGAGCTGGGCAACCTGAGGTTGTGGTCTCCGACAATGCCAAGAATTTAAACAACGCCCTCATGAAGGGGACTGTGTGACCAGTTCAACATTAAGCACCTCAATTCCGTCATTTACCGTCCCAAAATGAATGGGGCAGTGGAGGCGGCCAATAAGAACATCAAGAAGATCATGGCAAAAATGTCTGCTAATCATCGGGGATGGCCAGATCTGTTACCACCTCACCTTGCTGGCATACCGAACATCAACGCGTACTTCTACAGGGGCAACCCCTTACGCTTTGGTGTATGGAATGGAGGCTGTTCTAACCAGTCGAGGTTGAGATGGGGTCCCTCAGGAGAGTGATCGACGCTCAGATAAGCGAAGAGGATTGGATGCAAAGTCGATATGACCAATTGGCCCTGATTGATGAAAGGAGAGTGGCTGCCATTTGGCATGGTCAGCTATATCAACAGAGGATCTCTCGATCGTACGATAAAAAGATAAAACTTCGGAAAGTTCAAGGAAAACGATTTGGTGTTGAAAAGAGTCATGCCTTGTCAAGACGAGGCCAAGGGGAAGTTTGCCCCGAACTGGGAAGGGCCATTTGTGATCAAGAAAAGTACTATCCGGAGGGGCCCTCATATTGCAAGAAATGGATGGTGAGGTATTTCCACAACCCCTAAACTCTGACTCGGTGAAGCGGTTCTACGCTTAACATCATCAGTTCCTTTTTATCCCCCTGACAGCGAACTACGTAGGACCTGATCTTCCAACTTGTGGGGGTACGTAGGCAGCCATCATGGCGCGGTCCGATCCTTTAAAAATAATCCTTTCCCTGACTAAAACCAATTTTCGATAGCCAGATAAAACCTTCCTACACCCTCAAAACCTTCCCGAAACCAACTGCCTAACCAGTTTCATCCCAGAATACATACCCTGATCCAACCCAAACAGTTATCCAAAATCTGAGATTCAATCCGACGAAATCAAAAGGTGTGCGGCAATATCTGTCAAATCTCCATCAAGTCTTGAGGAAAGAAAGAAGGCGAAATGTCAAAATCATGGTCAGTTGGACAAAATGATGATCCAATGGAGGCAATGATACGACAAAAGGGAAAATGACTAAATTTAAATGCATGTCTATATATATAAGTCGTTTTATTACAAGATTTTCTCTTTCAATAACTGATGAAACCAACATAGTCTATGCAGGAAATAAAATAATCTACAAATCTGAAACTAGCCGAAGCAGGATGGACAGGGTGGTGGATAGATCTGAAGCATCAGCATCTCCTGCAATCTGCTGCACCCATCATATCAATACGATCCAGTAAAGCAGTAGCTCGGCTGACAGTCCCAAAATGAGCATCTACCACTGCCCTGGTCTGAAATACAATGGCCTCTCTATCAGCAATGGCAACATCTCTAGCCCGAATGGCCTCATCTCTCTCGGCAAGGGCGGCATCCCTCTCGGCTTCAGTAGTAATCAGGGCCAGGCGGAGTCGAGAATCCTCAGCGACCCGACTCGGGGCAAATCGGCTGAAATGGAATGGTCTGTGGTATCTTCTGCGAAAATCACTCCAGAGACATCAAAGGCCCCAGTCCGACTCAAACTAGCCGAATCCAGGTCTCCACGCAACCACTGTACGTAGGCAAATGTCTGGATGTGACAGCTCGCACTATATTCGGCAAAGATCCTGCGATCCCAAAGCTCGTATACCTGCAATAGATCCCTCTCTGTACAGGATGATATAAGGAATCGGTATGCGGCTGCACCCGCGAAGGGGTGTGAATCCTGTGTCTGATCAAACTGCCCCATAACCGCCAGAGGATGATAGGTCGTCACGCCCCTTAACCCAGCAATGGGAATGAAATCCATACCAGGCACATGAGTCAAGAAGCTCATGAAGGAGCAATAGGCCCGAATAAACCAATAGATGAAAGGGGTCCTCAAATGATAGACAAAAATGATGTCCAGGAGGCCACATCAGTACAACTCACGGGACGAAACGAAAACTGCGCGGCTATGTTGTGACTGAAGCAAAACCCTTGGCGGCGGAAGTGGCCGATGGGACTAAGATGACTCATGAACCACACATACAGCAAAGTCGAGCTCCCTCTGAAGAATCTTCCTCGGAAGGACTGGCAATATGTGGCCGACATATAGGTATCCGCCAATATCATGGGAGAATGGTGTGAATCCTCCTGAAGGGCCCCTAATGGCCGCAACAATCCGCATGTCCAAGTGATCAGGAATCCTGCCAGGGCAAATACAAAAT